>JBCNJP010014344.1:0-11075 GCA_039602395.1 Deinandra increscens subsp. villosa | reverse complement strand
GAAAAGAAACAAAAATGATGAGTTTAATAAATAAGTTAAGTCCTAAATGATGATAAACTTGAATGCAAATCTCATCATATTGGTTCGCATGGCAAAATTTTCTCAAATTTTTCCGTATGACCAAAATTGGACTTTAAATGGTTTAAACTCAATCCAATAAGAGTCTCTTGACTCAAGTAACCTGTGGAATGAAACCTTTGATGAGAAATGGTAACATTGGTTGCTTTCATGGTTGTTTTAAATAAAATTGACCAAATAATGCAACACAAAGGCTACTTATGACCATTTTATTGGGTTTCTCATTCTCAATTGAAATTCACCGGATATGCAACCTAACTTGTTAAAATAAGTCAGGCTGAGGACTTCAAATTGTCTAACATAGGTTTGAACTTAATTTAGGACAAATCTGCAATGTTTAACTTGTCTTGATTTAGTTTTTGATGAATGTTTGCATAGTTGACTTTTTAAGTCAAATCTGGTGTATTTCACTCCTGTTTAATGATTCTGACCCTATTTTGGCTGTGTGTGGCTATCAATCAATTGTTTAACGAATTTTGCCTGATTTAATAACAGATTCTGCCTGAAACATTCCAAGATCTTATCATCTCTTTCATTGATCTTAGCTCAGTTTTAGATCATCAAAGAGGTATGTTTCATGAACTTTGGCAATGTTTGATACACAATTATTAAGCTACACAGGGGCAAATTCATTAAACTCTTCAAATTTACTTGAATAACATTAGTCAAATTCCTAATCTGTGTATGATTGATCACAAACAGGATCAAGCTTTGAACCTGTTGATTTCTTGATATTTCTCAATTAGATCTTAGTAAACTCTAGATCTTCATTGAGGTATGTCTTCTGATCTCAAAATAAATAATTGGATATTTGATTCCTGTCTATTCAAGTGGTTTGTTCTTCTTACCGCTTATGCAATAAACTCAATAAATCTCATGAAATATGACTTTGCATGTTAGATTTCTGAAATTGTGTATGGTTCACAAACATGCTTGATTTAATGAAATGACATGCATATTAGTCATTGTTTTATGATTCTTTATCTATTATTCTAAATAAATGGTTAGGTTAGGAACTATTGAAGCTCATATCACACTTATAAGGAAATAAATGCTAGCAAGGTTAGAATTTAGGGCTGATTGATCCTATTTGTCTCTGACCTTGATGTTGATGCTCATGTTAGATATTGAATGCTTCTTGTTCTTTTACTTGACTTTATTTGACATTGGTTATGTGATTTAAGCATGTTAAAACTTCATGCATGTATTCTGATTCATCATTTGACCTCTTGTATATGCTTAAGTGATATGGTTCATCTTGGCTCTACACAAGTAGTTAAATAGAATATATGTGTGAGTTTTTGTCTAAAATTGCTCAAATCATGTTGGATTAGGAAAACTTGGTTCAAGAATCTTGTTTGACACCAAAATCAATAAATCAAATTCATGAAAAACTCAAGTTTAGGGGGAATCACTTCTTGATTCCTTCTAAAGCTTATGAGTCATTTGTGTCAAATGTTGATTTTTTCACAAAAGTCCACTCTTCTGAGTAAAGAATTTTGATACAAATTTCTCACCATCTACCATAATCTGTCATTGCTTGTGTTTTTCATCAAATAAACGTCAAACGGCTTTCTTGAGTCAAAGATTCTCCTTTTCCTTCACCAAAGTCAACATTTACAATAAAAGTTACTATTTCAAGGGAAATTACTGGAATTTGGGTCATGTCTACTGACATCCTCTGTTAAACTGAATTGATTGTTTTTGAGGAAATTTGAGCCTATGTCTTAAGTAAACTTCTTTTATGTCTTTGTAAGTTAATTGAAAAGCTCTGTCACTATCACGAATCTAGTGTGCCATGACATTCAGTTAACTTGTCAAATTTGATGTAATCATGTTGTTTCTTATGTGCAGATGGCTCCCAGACAGGAAAGAGCAGCCAATGCCCCTCTGGATTTCTCCAAGGCTCATAATCAATTCTGTGAATTTAACAGAAGCTGGACAGATGCCAGTCTATATGAACAGGCTTTCAGAATTATGGAAAACTCAAGTTGGATCACTAAAGACAGAGCCATACTTGGTTTCTAGGAGAATGATGCCTGGTTCTTACACGCATTACCGGCTGGGTCAGTATGATGGACCCGAAGTTCCATTTTTCCCGAACATGATTGAGGGAATTGGTGTGGATGAAGATTAAGGAAATAACAATGATGATGATGATATGTCAGATGTCAATGCTGCTGATCCTGATAATAATGCAGCAAATCTACAAGATGATCATCCAATCAACTCTCCCATTCATGATGACCCTATGCATTCAGAACCTGAAGACAGAGCTTCAACCAAAGATGCAACTGAATCAGACAAATCAGAAGATGAAGATGAAGAGTCTGGTATTGAAGCTGATGCGTCTGGCAATGATGCTAACAATAACTCAAATAAATATGGATCCAAACCCGAATCTGGGTCAAGATTCCAACCTGGATCAGAATCAAGTTCTGACTCTACCAGTTCTGATACTAGGGGTCCAAAAAAGAAAGAAACTGAAAACAAGAGAAAAAGCCAAAGTTAGTGAGCAACCTATGGCTCGTGACATGAAGAGCAATAGGAGAATAAAGACCATGCAAGATCAAAATGACCATTGAAGCCTGAGTACCTTGAAGAACTGGATCATGGTTAGCCAAAGGATTTGTTATCTCTCCCGTGGTTCACAAAGGGTGTTGGAGCTGTGGAACTATTCTGATTTGAATAAATTTGCGCGGGAAGACCTCTGTAGATTATATTCCGAACTGAGCATTTGCTTAGATGATCATTATATGTATCTTGCTAGGAAGTACTCGAGGTTCTTGCTGATGCTACTCGGACAACTCAGATAGTTTGTCAGTCTCACATGTTTGTATTGCCACCAAAGGGAGAATTTGTAAGACCTATATTAGGTTGGTGGCAACTCAAACATTACACCTTAGGAGTTGGTTTCATCCTTCACTTGGGTTTTGCTAATAACACTAAGTGATTTCATAATAACAACCCTTAGCGATCCCATAATGATTCCTAGAGTTTTGGGATTGTTCTTAGTGATTTCCAGATAGTCTTGGTGATTTGGACACTGGTCTTGGATATCTGGTTTTGTTCTTGGAGATCTCGTTTGTTCTTGGAGATCTCGCTGATAAGCCTTGGAGATCTCGTTTGTTCTTGGAGATCTCGTTGCTAAGCCTTGGAGACCTCACCAACCTTGGCGACCTCACCAAGACTTGGTGATCTGGGCTTTGTTCTTGGCGACCTCACCAAGGCTTGGCGACCTCACCAAGAGTTCTTGGCGACTTGGGCAAGCCTCCTTGGCGACCTCGCCAACCCTTGGCGACCTCACCAAGGTTAGCGACCTCACCAAGCCTTGGCGAGGTCACCAACCAGTCTTGGCGACTCCAGGCTCATTCTTGGCGATCTCGGCTGTCTGATGTCATAAAATGCACTAACTTCAATAACATTCTCTTGTTTTTAGCACAATCACGACCTGTGCTCTCTCCAGTATAAATAGCCACTCTAGAATAACCCTAGATACAATCTTGGACGGCTGTTTTGAAGAAAGAGAGCACTTGTGTGTGAAAACCCTCAAGTTCTTGAGTTTCAGAGGCGAAATCTAAGGATTTCAACAAGCAAACACTATGATTTGATCATGGATTCATGATTTCCGCACTTGAATCTGTGTATTGGATGAGTAAAGGCTCAAATTTGGTCCTGACAAATTGTTGGAACTTTTAATAAGTGTGACTGACGCCATCAAATCTATTCTCGAATAATTCGGTTGAAGAATCCATTGTGATTTGATTCAGAGACGCGGGTTGTGATGCTCGAGGCTTGCAAGTTTGGACCGAAGACCGTTTTCTGAAAAGTCAACCGTTCGGGTCAACGGTCAACGTAAAAGCTAACGGAAGATCGGTTCGAGCGAGTCAAGCTTCATATTAATTAAATCAACTTTGATTTAATTAATTATTTACTTTAGTTGTTTATTTGTAATAAGCTCATTTGTATGTGTGTTAGCTAGTTAGTGGGCTAGTGAGCACATGGGCTCTCTATAAATAGGAAGGGATAGCTTCATTAGAAAGATGATGAATAAGTGATGAATAATGAGTGATGTGAGCTATCATTTCTAGAGAGAGAGTCTCACATTGGGTTTGAGCTCAACCCAATGTGACCATGGATTTCCAATGACGAGTTTGTAATCATTCAGTTCGTTGTAATCATTCAGCAATAATCAATGAATCATTTGATTTTATCATTTCTTGTCATTTATTATCTTATGATTCTCTTCATCCCGTCTCCTCATCTCATCTTTCGTTCTTGCTCAAGATCGGGATTCTCGATGTGAAATCGGTCCTGACAAATGGTATCAGAGCGGGTACCGATCAGATCTCGTCTCACCGACGAATCTGGTCACTCGAATCTGTGATTTTGAGCTTGAATGAGGTGCTGATTGGAAAACCCACTTTGGAGACTTTTTCTATTTTTTCTGCATTTTTGGAGCTGTTTGGATGATTTCTGGATGAATCTGATGATATATTCTTGTTATTGGGTTCATTTAGGATGTGATTTCATGCTCCATATGTTCAAATCAGTGAAGAAATCCGAGATCTGTGGCTGAAAAATGAAGCTGTTAGAGTTTTCCCGTTTTTGGGGTTTTGAAGATTTTTAGAGCTTTGATTCTGAGTTTTTGGTGTTTTAATCAGTGTTTTTGGATGAAATAAAGTATGAATCTTGATGGAAAACGCGTTCCGGATCCATTGGGAGCATCGGCTTTGTCTGAAACGCAACGGTTTGGGCAGATCTGGAGAAACACACAGTAGTGTGTGTTTCACGGTGTTCTTGGTGTTCTTCATTTTGGTTGAAGATTGCCTTGGCGATTTCATAGCTGATGAAGATGTACTTGGCGATCTCAGGTGAGCTTGAAGATTGCCTTGGCGATCTCGACTGGTTCCTAGCAATCTCAACAAACTCCTTGGCGATTTCGAGTTTGTTCATGGCGATCTGGGTTTGGCGATCTCGAATAAGGCTTGGCGATCTTGAATAAGGGTTGGCGACCTCGTTTTTGTCTTTGGCGACCTCGAATGTTTGGCGATCTCGTCTGAACACGTCAACTGGGTTTTTATTCAAGTTGGTTTTAGAGATTTTTGGTCGTCTAGATGTGTAGAGGTTGAGATACACGAGTCCATCGGTACCAAAATCATCGAACTTGGTCATGTAATAAGGAAGTTATGGCCGAAATACGATTTTCCGATGTGGGGTTGTATTATTCCGGTGACATGCAAAAGTTCCGGTGGTCATTAGGGTTTCGCAGGTGGAAGGAGACGCAGGTGGGGACGGCTGATGACGTGTCAGCATGCTATTCGCCTGTTGAGAATGTTCTCTCTCCTAATTTGGTCAAACCTGTCCATTCCTTTTCAGCTGTCGCATTGCCATTGGTGGAGGTGTGTCATCGTGGGACCAGATTGAAGAGAAAGACACGTTTCTCCTTTATTGCTGTTGTCTTGCCATTGGTTAGAAATAAATCACGTGGGCCCCTTCCTCATAAGACAACCGTTGGAGGTCCATGCGCTGTCTGCCTGTGAGTGGCTGGATTCTCTTTCACGTGGATCCAGCATTTCCCGCCTTCAGATCATAATAATCTCAGCCGTAGGATCACTTTGCGTGCTCCTTTCTGATTGGTGCACAGCCAAGGCACATGGATCACGATCAGGATAGTGGATTATCAATATTTCTGTCCGTTGGATCAGATATGGAGATGAATCCTAATTGGCTGATTAATTTTGACATGGATTGTGCTTTTTCCATGGGATTTTTCTAAGCTAATTATTTTTTGCATTATTTCGTAAAACACGGGGTATTTTTCTTGTCAGTTTTTAACGAGACTTATGAGATAACGCCCGAACGGAATTGCGAAATTTTTTTATTGGTCATGGATTTATTCCGTTTATTTCGACCGGGTTTCTAGTTTTTCTTGACGTCAAGGCCACGTTAGCTAACGACCACTGACGGACTGGTTTCGCTTCTCGGTTAAGTCTGCAACTGTTTCGTTATGTCTCACTTCAAGTTGTTTAGCTGATGCAGTGTTGATGTCATCTAACCGAATTAACTGGAATCTCAGTTAAATATTGGAATATTCCGTTAAATCTCTAACGGAAGGCCGTTACTTGAATAAAATTTACGGTCTTCTCAGATTCATTCCAAATTGCACCGGTTGACTCAGAATTCTTCACGGAATATTTTTCCGAGCTCGATTTTCTTCGCCCAAAATTTACGAAGACTCCGGTTATGAATAAATTTTACGTTTATGCTCGGGATCTCAGTTTTTCACCGATTTGACATTATTTTTGCATCCAACCCAGTCACGCGGAACAAGTTCAGTATTTATGGATCATTCACAACTGTCAGCACCCGGCTTCCGATTTTTCGCAAGATTGTCCGATTTCAGGATTTGTGTGCCGTTTTCTCTTCGAAACTGAGCGGAACGGTTCCACTCTCTGCATCTGATTTTCCGCTTCCGCATCGGATGTTTTCAGAGGGATCTAGAGAAAAGGGGGAACTTTCATGGATTTGGATTATCAGGTCGATTATCTGAAGTTGGAGCATTTTCAGTGATTGATTGGTTTATCTGATTCGATTTGTTGCGATTTTTCCTCCAATGTTCAGCATTCTTAGTATTGTACCCGACCGTGTGAACCAAGTGAACTGCAGCACTTGGATCTCAACTAGAGCAACAAGAACAGAAGAAGCTTATTCAAAGGGGGAATCTTTACAACAGAAAGATTCCAGTTTATCAGTTATTCTTTGAAGATGTACGACAGAGCGATTCTTCAGCAGTTGAACAGATTTGAAAGCATCAGTTAAGGGGGAATTGTTGGAACTTAAAATCTATGTGACTGACGCCATCAAATCTATTTACCGAAGCATTCGACTGAAGAATCCATGTGAATTAATTCAGAGACGCGGGTTGTGATGATCAAGGCTTGCAAGATTGGACCGAATACGTTTTCTTGAAAAGTCAACCGTTCGGGTCAACGGTCAACGTAAAAGTCAACGGAAGATCGGTTCGAGCGAGTCAAGCTTCATATTAATTAAATCATCTTTGATTTAATTAATAATAATTATGTCATTTGTTTATTTGTATTTGCTCATTTGTATGTGTGTTAGCTAGTTAGTGGGCTAGTGAGCACATGGGCTCTCTATAAATAGGAAGAGATAGCTTCATTAGAAAGATGATGAATAATAGATGAATAATAGATGAATAATGAGTGATGTGAGCTATCATTCTAGAGAGAGAGAGTCACACATTGGGTTTGAGCTCAACCCAATGTGACCGTGGATTTCCTATGACGAGTTTGTAATCATTCGGTTCGTTGTAATCATTCAGCAATAATCAATGAATCGTTTGATTTTATCATTTCTTGTCATTTATTATCTTTGATTCTCTTCATCCCGTCTCCCAATCTAATCTTCGTTCTTGCTCACGATCGAGATTCTTGATGTGAAATCGGTCCTGACAGATAATATCATAAAACACAGCCCAAATTGACACATGCACAAGCAAATGTGTTAAATTGCTACCTCTACACAAAAATCAAGACAAAAGATAACTGATGATGCTGCTGTTACTAGGTTTATTAATCTCAGTATGCATGCTACTGTCTATAATGTTGCTGCTGGGAGTGCTATTTATGGTAAGAAAAGTGTGGGCAAAGCTGTCTTTAATGTTGCTGCTGGAAATGATATTCAGACAAGAAAGATGATATTCAGACAAGAAAGATGATTTTCAGGCAGCTCTTAACCTCTGAGTGTTTACTAGTTATTCTCCTGGGCTGGTTTGGGTTGAGAGGGTTGATATTTGTTTGTAGGAGCTGGTTTGGGGTGACTTATGGTTTACAACAGTGGATATCGGGAATGGGGCTGTTGGTTTTTTATAAAAGATGTAGGTTGGCATATGCACGCTTTGTAATAACCTTAGTGTCTCACATTCTAAGATACTGGTTTGCTAAATGGGTCTCTATAGTTGGGATAAAGTACATTATTGCTATCCTATTACGTTTTAAAACTCAGATTGGAAGCCATGGTTTTGCTGCTGTATATGCAGTCACTACATCAACAACAATAACATAAAACTGTAAAGCTTACTAGTTGGAAGACATGATTAGCTATAGACCGGGATCCCCCTCTGCTTGCATTAATTAGCTTTCCTCTATTCATTTCCATTTGCTCACTGTATTTCTAAAAGAATGAACGTTGACATACATATTAGAAGCAAGAAAAATTAAAGAAATAAATCACAAATAGTTGTGATTTGTACAAAATAAGACTCGGTTACTCACCTGTGTTTTTTCCTTCTCCCAGTAGTCGCAGAGATGATTCCAATCTTCTACACTCCTACAGTCCGATTTCATCATCGATCTTGCCTTATGAGGATCCATTCTTCCTTCATTCTTCTTCCAGTAAGCACTGAAAACACCTCTGATTCGTTTCCATTGGGTATGTAGTTGATTATCAACATATTCCATAAAAACAACATCTTCCCGCAACAATGTGAATTTTTCCTGCATTTAATAGATATGTTGAGAAGTGAAATGGAAATTAAAGTGATAATAGCTTCTCAATAATTCTAAGAAATAAATAGTACTTACTTCTAATTTCTCATGCAACTTTTTCTTAACATCTTGAGTCATCAAATCCCATTTATGAAAATACATCGGACAATAGCTCCGAATGACGATTCCATACTCGGTAGCAAATTGTGTTGTTGTGGTCCCGACAAAGCGCTTGGTACCTTTATCCATTGTCAAATTAAAGATTTTTTTTTCTTTCTGTTAAGTGGAATTAGAGAAAGAGGCATCAGATGCAAAAAGAAGCAAGTCAGATGAAGAAGGGAATGGAATTAAAAAGGAAGAGGGGAATCAGAAACCAACAAAGGAAAATGCAAAATCATCAGAGCCACCAAAGGACTACATTCATGTCAGAGCAAGAAGGGGAGAAGCTACTGACAGCCATAGTCTTGCAGAAAGGGTATGCCAATTTCCATTCCATTCCATTACTCTTCTTTCAAATCCAATCCAATGTTCATATTCTCATTCCTGTCATTTGGAAACTTCAGGTCAGAAGAGAAAAGATCAGTGAGAGAATGAAGTTCCTTCAAGATCTTGTCCCTGGTTGTAACAAGGTAAGAGAAAAATAAACAATTTTTTGCATAATTTTGGTTGTTAGTTTGAGATGGGATTTTCGGTTTATAGGTGACAGGAAAAGCTGTTATGCTTGATGAGATTATAAACTACGTACAATCGTTGCAAAGGCAAGTCGAGGTATAAACTAACATGCCTATAAATTCATATACTGTAAAGAAGTTTAGTTTAGATACATTAGTTTTCTTGATTTATCTTAATATTTTACGGGTTTTATTTTCATGTAGTTCTTGTCAATGAAATTAGCAACCATTAATCCCAGGATGGATATGAACAATGAAACAGTTTTATCTAAAGATGTAAGTTTTTCACAATCTTTCTTCTCGAGGGGTGTTTTTGTTACATAGCTTTGAATTTTCAAGTAATTTTCTTGATTTTTGATCGTTTCTCAGACTCGGGTTTCCATGGTAAATACCATCAACCATTTGGATGCACTGGTTCAGCCATTCTATGCCATGGCTCACGACGGTCCAGAGAACCCACTGACGGGAATGATGCACCGTGGGTCAAACGTGAAGTCATCACAGATTTATGGCTCTGGTGAAGTAAGTTGATCATTTCTAATGCACAAAAAGTTCAATCTTGCAAGTGGTTTTGTTACTAATTCATGTTAAAACCAAAATTTTAGGCTCCGCATTTCTGGGAGAATGATCTTCAGAGCGTTGTACAGACGGGTTTCAACCAAAATCAAGGACAGAGCTTCCCTGGTGAGTTGACTTTTTCATCAAGACAGTCAACATCTAAAAGATCAACTTAAACTTATGTATGAACTCTTTGATTTGATACAGGAACAATGGGCACGGGTCAAATGAAAGTTGAGCTATGATACCGAATATGTTGACATAGTTATTTAGGCTATTAAGCAAGAACATCATTTGTATAGATAAAGGAAGAAGAAGATCTTAACCTGATATCTTAGTTTTACAAGATCTTCACCTGAGATCAGTTTAGCTAGGGCCCTTATTTGGGACTGAAATTCAGTACCCAAACCTCCCCACCCCCCCCCCCCCCCAAATATTTTATTTAAAAGGACATTTGTGAATGAATTTTAGTCTTTAATAATTAGTTAAGTTATTAGGGACTAATTAATCAGTCAATAAATTCTTAATTTCATAAAACACATTCAAAACTGAATATTAGTACCTAATTAGACACGGTTTATAAAACCTTAACAACTAAATGTTAGTCTCCAATATGTCCCTTGTTAAACAGGGACTGAATATCAGTTACTCATATAATTATACTATTTTCCATAAATTAGGGCCCTTTGTTAGGACTGAAATTCAGTAGCCAAAGTTTTCCTTCCAATATATTTTATTTTAGAGGGAAATTTGTGACTGAAATTTAGTCTTAAATAATCAGTCAAATTATTAGGGACTAATTACCAGTCACTATCATGATCCACAAACATATCAGTCTCTAATATCATTACGAACTGATCTATCAGTCTCAGATAGTTTGTATCGAGGACTGAATATTCAGCCCCTAAAATTGTAGTCCATAATGGTCACTTTTCTTGTTAAACAGGGACTGAATATCAGTTACTCATATAATTATACTATTTTCCATTAATTAGGGCCCTTTATTAGGACTGAAATTCAGTAGCCAAAGTTTTCCTTCCAATTTATTTTATTTTAGAGGGAAATTTGTGACTGAAATTTAGTCTTAAATAATCAGTCAAATTATTAGGGACTAATTACCAGTCACTATCACGATCCACAAACATATCAGTCTCTAATATCATTAGGAACTGATCTATCAGTCTCAGATAGTTTGTATCGAGGACTGAATATTCAGTCCCTAAGATTTTAGTCCCTAATGGTCACTTTTCTTGTAGTG
>JBCNJP010014343.1:0-11076 GCA_039602395.1 Deinandra increscens subsp. villosa | reverse complement strand
ACGCTGGGTAGTCTGGTAACACCTATAAATAGGTGAAGCTTAGCTGTACAATTTAGATTTTCTGGTCATTTGTCTTTGTGTTGAGAGGAGAGGTCTGTCCAACCTCTCCCGAGCTTCATTGATGTAAACTCCTTTGGTGTAACCATTTGACACAATAAATGACTAGATTTTTCCGTCTCTATCTTTCTTCTGATCTGGAAACGATCCGTATCGTGTTTTAACAGCGAGCTGTGACAGCTCGTCCAAAAATCCGGTCAAACCTCCTTACTTTGACTTTTAGATTAGCAATTTATGTGCTTTATCTTACCTGTGTTAACTGTCAGTAACCGTAGGTAACTGATAAAAATCGGACGTAAATTATTTACCACGTTTGTATTGGAAACCGTGCCCTAATAAATAAGGTAAACAATTAAGTAACTAATGAAATTTTAATAATAAGAAAATTAATATAAAAATATACTTTTTATATTTTCTTAAACAAATGTGTCACGGATTTTCATCATCGACACGACGGCATTTTAAGCGATTACGAGATTAGAACAACTAGGATTTTAATCACTCATGGTGATCGAGCTTAAAACTGACGCGAACAACCGAAACATTCTCCGTTGCATTCACGCGTGCAAAACCGCATCATTTTAAGAAAAACAAAAGCAAAACATGTCAACTTAGCAAAAATCATTTTTTTATGAAACAAAAATATATCAAAACTTGTTCGTTGTCAACACTTAGCCAAAACCTATACCGGAGACCGGCTTGGGGCTTGGCCCAACCGGTCCCTTTATTCCTTTTGGGCTTTAGCCCACCCACCAAACATTTAAATTAAATTATTTTGGCCCATCATTTTTTTATAACATAAGCCCACTACAATTTTTATATAAAGTTTAGCCCATCAACTTTTATAAAAATTCACCACCTTTGTAGTTTATGATACTTGGGTTATATATATATAAATTATGATTTTTAAACATCACCAACCATTTTATATTTTATAAAAGCCTTCTAATCATGCCACTTTTTATATAAAACATGGAACACTTTATAAAATAAATCACCTACTTCTAGTTAGTTGTATGTCTTGGTGTTTAAAAGGGCCACATCTCCACCCATCACCACCATATAGTTTTTATGGCAAAGAACTTAACACATCACCTTAACCTCCTACTCAATTCACTATAAATAAAGGCCTCACCCCTTACTATTTTTCTCACACCTTCACCCAACTCTCTCCTCCCTTTTCTTGTGAGTTTTCCTAAACCCATTTCTTCTATTTTTTTTTCCTACATTCTAACACCCAAATGAAGACTCAAAGTCTTGAAAACAAATCCCTAATCATCTTAAAATAAAATTCATCTAACTATTTTCTTCTTCATCTTTCTCTTAGATCTAAACATTCTTGTGGTGTCTTAGGACTTAATGTAGCCAAAGAATGGGTGAAACACACTTGAGAAATCAAATGAAAGTACTAAGTGTGCACCATGATCTTCATGTTAATATTCATTTAAATTCATGTTCATATACTTGGTCCTAACACACTAGTGTTAGTAGATTATATATATATATATATATATATATATATATATATATATATATATATATATTTCATTTTATGTTATTCGTCCTAACACATTTGTGTTGGTTGATTTAAATTACATATTATTTACATGCTTTTGGTCCTAACATATTTGTGTTAGTAGATGGTTATATAAATATGTTATTTACATTTGGACATAACTAATAATAATGGGTAACTTATCCATGAAAAATATGCATTTTAAAACTAACACATTCATGTGTTAGTAAATTTTTTCAAGACTAAAAGGTATATATATTTGACCAAATATAGTAAAAATATCAATTATGTCAAATGATTATTTGACATAAATACTTGGACTTATTAATAGTTTTAAACATAAAAAGACTTATTTCTATAAGAAGCTAAAATCCAAACGGACTTTTTACAAGTTAGATAAATATTTTTCTACAATATCAACTTTATAAAAATATGATCAAGCCTTACATGGTTTTGAGAATTCTTATAATTTCTTTTGATCACTTTGATAATTCAAAGTAACCTAAACATAAATACGTTGCATAGTAAGAAAACCATGACCAATACGGCGATATACGCGATTACGTCGGAATTTGGAATTTATTTAGAAAACATGTCTTACTTTTCAAAACGGTCAAGAGTTTAAAAAAAAATAACTCTTTAAGTCCAAGTAATATTTAAACACTTTATCTTTCCATTACATCTAAAAATAGAAATAAATATTTTAGTTTATAAAATATTTAAATACAATCTCTATTTTTATGAAATAACAAATAGATAATTATTTGGACAAATAATTATTTATAGAAGTTTGTAAACTTAAAATTTGTTTAAATTCACCAAAATTAGTTAAATATAGTTATTGAAATAATAACTATAATTTTTGGCTAAAGTCTTATGTTTTGTATAAGTATAAATAATGAAAAGTCTTAATTATTTAACTAGCTTATCTAGTATTCCAAAACCCTTTTTATAACTTGTAATTCCATTCGTAAAAAATTCATAAATGAATCTTGTATTCCAAACTTAGAATGTGAGGTAGTGTGCTTAACGATCAAATGAACAAATAATCCAAGTTAGGATGGTGACACGATGATTTAGCGAGGAAAACTCCAGAATCCTTTGAGTTTCCTCTAGGAATCCTGGATAAAAACCTCGGGAGCCAGCCGAATAGCCTGCCTCATAATCAATCTTATCGATAACAAAATGAAAAGTTACAAAGGTTGGAGGTTTGATCGATCAGAACTACGTGATACAATGTTTTTGCAGTGGTAATTGAGCTAGAGAGTGAGATGTGTGTGTTTCTACTGATCGAATCCTCGATTAAATGTAACATAAAGAGCTAACTAACAGTCCGGGATTCCCGGGATCCTATCGTCCAACTAACTTGATCGTTACAAGCCTCTCCGTTCACTTGGTCCACGATCTTCTTTAGCTGGAGCTTAAATCTCGGAGGTAGTTGATGACTTCAACGGTACCTGGTCAAATAAGCACATGGCAAATATAAGGGTTAGTTAAATAAAACAAATCAGGATACCTGGATGGACGGGATTCCCGGTCGATAATAGGATTCCTGAACCACATGAGCTTCCTGCAAGCATCCTGAAAATATACCCTCAACAATTGCCCCTTGAATTTCAACAAATTTAGATAAGCTTCGATAGCTGTGAAAATTCAAAAAGATCCGTTTTTCACGGCGTTTACACGGTGAATGCATTTGGGATGTGACTGATTTCTCGGCACCCAACGGATGTGACGGTAAATTGGTAATCATGATATTTTCTTTAAATATGAGATCACACAATAAGATTTTCACCATCTTCTTTACAAACCCTCTCGAGCTTCTCCGATATTCCAGGTCAGTCCCTCTTCATCTTTCTCGTTTTCTTCTTGTTTTTCGGCCATGGCCAAGAAAAACACTCGATCATCTTCTTCACTGAACTCTCCGGTCGTCGAGGACTTCCATGATCAGGGGTATATTATCTCTGGCGAGGAGGAAACCTGCAATTTTGATGACGGAGATATTCATGAATTGAAGAACTCCGGTATCTTTCCGCCGGGAACAATTTTTCGACCCTTCGACCCTCAAGCCAAGTCCGATTTCATCTCCACCACATGGGTTTGCTTTATGTACTACCCTTTCTTGCTTGGAATGTCATTCCCCTTTCCAGAGCTCATCACCCAATTCTTCAAGACCACCCGGCTCTCCTACTCCCAAACCATGCCAATGGTTTGGAGAATCATGTATTCTCTTGACTAGTTGAACCAAACCAGGGATCTCAACATTGGGATTCCTGAAATCTGTGAAGCATACCAGCTAAGAACCCATGGTTGCAGCCAATTCGTTCTAAAGGCTCGCACCTTCACCTCCCAGTTGATTCCCCGAGCTTCCCACAATGACCATGACTGGAAGAAACGTAACTTCTTCGTCAAACGAGACTCGATTCATGGGGGACGGAGTTGCCGTTGAAGTGGGTTGAGAAGGGTAGGATATCAATTTCTTTTGTTGTTACCGGATTTCTAATATGTATCTGACTTTTCTATTGTTTTTCTTTTTGCAGCACCCAAGTTTGAGAATCTTGTCAAGAAGTAGCCGGATCCCAGGAAGCTCGAAGCACTCTACCAGATTCCTACCAGCGAAAGGGCCCTGGTCCTCGAAGTAACTGCCAGTGAACACAGCTACTCTGCCGATCATACTCCCTCCATGTCTGGTAAGTTTTTGTAGGATTCTGAACTGTTTAAATATTCAAACATCCTAAATGTTGACAACCTGTTTATGTTTGCAGCTCCCAAATCCAACTCTTCGTACACTTTGAAGGACCTAGACCACCTGCTCAAGATAAAAAAGGAGCAGCTTGAACAGCCTGCCACCTCCAAGCCGCCTATCAGCCGGGCAAAGGCCTCGTCTTCCAAAAAAGCAGAAGGATCCTGAGACTCCTGCGGCTCCCGTGTACCTGGAATCCTTTGAAGATCTTGCCTCTTCCGAGGTCAGCAAAAAGATCCTCTCGATGCAGACCATGATCAACCTGGTAAGAAGCTCAAACAATATTTATGTTAGTTTCATACCTGTTGCAGCTGCTGACCAGGATTCCGGTTTGTGTAGGGTATTGAGAAGCTGAGCACCCAAGCCATGGATTTGGAGAAGAAGCTTGCCGAAGTCAACGAGAAGATTCAGGCCCAGACCGACACTGCTAAGGGTAAGACCCTGTTCTATGAGCATAAGCTCACCGAACAGCGTCAAGCCCTGGAAGCCAAGATGGCCGCCGATGCTGAAATTGGCCAACTCTCGGCTGCCCGGAGCGTCCTGGAATGCAAAATCCAAATGGCAGAAGAGGCTGAAGCGGCTGGCTTCCAAGTGCCAGGTTGGGACATCGCAGGCTAGAGGCTAGTCTTGGAATCGTTAGGAAGAGGATACGGTGATGTGGCAGGGAAGGATGGGAATGATCGTGGCTCCTCAAAGACGGTTCCGGATTCTCCGCTGGCGATGACAAGAGCTTATGTGTTGGAGCTAGGAGAAGGCAAGAAACTGGAGGACGTGGTGAAGCCAATGGAGGAAGGGAAGGCAGTGGGCAATGAGGATAATGCAACGGTCTGAGCCTACTTTTTTAGTTTGATGGTTTTTTATTAAACAATGTCTTTGTGGTTCCTTAGTCGACTTCTTGATTCAAACAACTATTTCTTCTCTCATCTTATTTGGGATTCCAGTACGAATCCTGAGATCACTTTTCTCAGAACTGTCTCAACTTCCTCAGGAACCTGAAACAATCCTAAGAGGCTTCTTGGCCTTCGGCTGAAGCTAATCCTTCTGAGAGTAAAACAGTAAGTTTAAAAATAAGCAGGGGATAAACCCGGGATTCTTGGGACTAAGCCAAAACTGAGGACAAGCCCATCTTTTACTTGGGACTAAGCCAAAACTGGGGACAAGCCCATACGTATGTGACATGAAAATGCCAAAGCCTTAGATAACACGTCAGTGTTATAAACCTTGAGAATCCGCCCAGCAGCCTACAATGACAAGATTGTCAGCCACCCCTGGGATGGACTGGTCCGGCCATCTTGAGCATACTGGTGGACAACGGGCTTCTGGCAAGGGTCGTGCGCTACTAGCGATTACCCAAACTTAGGGGAGGAGTCAGCCTCTCAAACCTTGGAAGGTATGCAGGATACCTTAAGCGTAGGAGAGATGGCCAACCTCTAACTAGGGATATACCCAAAATACTCTAGGATTCTCAAAAATTTGCAAAACACTTAACACTCGGTGAGGGGTGGGTGTTAGCTTAGCTAACACCACTCCGATGCTTTAGTCAGTATAGTGTAATAAAATTAATAAGATTGGTATTGAAATCGGATTAGTATACGTACCTTTTAGTAATTTGGCAGTGAGGATCCTTGGGATTCTAGAAGGATTCCAAAGGGATTCTTACATAAAATAAACTTTTAGGTGTATGGCATTCCAGGCTCTTGGTAGGGGTTCTCCTTCCATGTTTACCAAGCGATATACCCCTTTTCCTTCTTCAGAGTTCAGAGTCTATCAAATATGGGCCTTCCCACTTGGGTGCCAATTTCCCATCAGCCGGATTGGTAGTGTTTTGAAATGCCTTTCTCAACACTAAGTCTCCTACTTGAAATCTTCTCAGCCTGGTGTTCTTGTTATAGGATTTTGCTATCCGCTATTGATAAGATGCCATCCGGATTCTGGCCATATCTCTGAGCTCCTCAACCGTTTCGAGATCCTGAAGGAGATTCTGGCTGTTGGTTTCAGGATCCTGGCAGTTGACTCTGGCTGTTAGGAGTACCATCTCTGTAGGGATCACATCTTCTGCTCCAAACACTAGTGAGAATGGCGTTTGGCCAATAGCATTCTTAGGTGTGGTTCTATCTGCCTAAAGGACAAATGGCAGCTCCACAGCCCATTTCCCTTTCTTGGATCCCAACTTCTTCTTAAGGTTGTTGATGATGATCTTATTGCTAGATTTTGCCTGCCGATTAGCTTGGGGATGGACAGGTGTTGAAGTGATCATCTTGATGCCCCATCTTTCACAAAAGCTCGTATTTCTCTTGCTGATAAACTGGGAGCCATTGTCGCGTATGATTTCTGCCGGAATCCCAAATCTGGTGAGGATGTTCCTTTTGATGAAGGATATCACTTCTTTCTCTCTCACTTGAACATAGGCTTCTGCTTCAATCCACTTGGAGAAGTAATCCGTCATGGCAACCATAAACACCTTTCCTCCGGGAGCTTTTGGCAGCTTACCCACAATATCCATGCCCCACTTCATGAATGGCCCTGGGGATACTATAGGATGCAGATGCTCAGCGGGTTGGTGGAGGATATTGTCATACCTTTGACAAGCATTGCATTTTTGTGAGAAGCTCGTGGCTTCCTTCTTCATAGTTGGCCAATAATATCCGAATCTGAGAACTTTAGAGAACATCGCCCTGCCCCCGGTATGGTTCCCACAATCTCCACTGTGGATGTCTTCGAGCACCTCAAGAGCTTCTGACTTCTTCGGGTACCTTAGGTAGACACCTGCAAGTGACCTTCTATATAGGATATTGTTAATAATGGTATAGGGTACTACCTTTGTGCGAAAAGCTCTGGGGTTTTGGCCCTTGAAAATCTCCCCATCTTTGAGATACTTCCTAATCGGGTAAGTCCAGGATTCCTGAGCATCTCCAGGATTCTCAACATTTGCACCTGCATTATTGTCAACGGCCTGAGCTTCCTATTGAGCTACCACTGGTGTCAGGATGTGAGTTATTGGAATCTTGACATCCTCAGGGATCCTGAGCGATGAAGCCAAGTTTGCCAAAGCATCGACTTCTGCATTATCTTCTCTTGGTACCTGCGAAATGTATAAATTTTCGAAAAATAGATACAATCTCTTAACAATTTCAAGATATTTGATCAGATTCTCCCCTCTTACTGCATAAGAGCCATTAAATTGATTAGTCAATAAAAGAGAATCAACAAATACTTGTATGGACAGGATTCCCATATCCCTGGCCAGCTGTAATCCAGCAATTAAAGCTTCATACTCAGCTTCATTGTTGGTAGCATGGAATTCATAAGATATGGATAGATGTATTATGTCCCCCTGTGGCGATTTTAGCAGGATGCCCAGTCCTGTTCCTCTAACATTTGAGGAGCCGTCAGTATAAAGGATCCAGTCTTCCTTGAGCTTTTCAAGCTGCTGGACTTCCTTCTCAACTTCTGGTTCTATGTCACTGCTGAAATCAGCCACAAAGTCAGCCAAGGCTTGGGTTTTGATTGTTGTTCTTGGTTCATATTTGATGTCATAGGCACTCAGCTTGACTGCCCACTTTGCCATCCTTCCTGACATTTCCGGCTTCCTGAGAACTGCCTTGATAGGATAGTTAGACATCACAATTATAGTATGGATTTCAAAATAGTGTCTGAGTTTAGTGGAAGCCATTATAAGAGCTAGAATTAATTTTTTAAAGTGAGAATACATGGATTCTGCGTCTAGCAGAGTTTTACTTACATAATACACCGGATACTGCTGGCCTCGATGATCTTTTACCAGCACTGCACTGATTGAGCTTTCGGAAACAGAGAGATATAAATATAGAGGCTCCCCATCTTCTGGTTTCATCAATAACGGGGCTGCTGACAGGTAGTCTTTCAGGCATCTCAGGGCTTCTTCATGCTTCTCAGTCCATTCGAATTTCTTATTTTTCCCCAAGAAATCGTAGAAATTCTTACTCTTTTCTGAGGATCTTGAAATGAACCTGTTGAATGCTGCGATACTTCCTGTCAACCTTTGTACCTCTTTTACATTCGACGGGGACTTCAAATTTAGGATTGCTTTGATCTGCTCTGGACTTGCTTCAATCCCTCTTTCGGTAACCATGTATCCTAAGAATTTTCCAGCTCGCACCCCAAAGTTGCATTTGGAGGGGTTGAGCTTCATGTTATACTGATCAAGGTTATCGAAGGCAGTTTGGAGATGTCTGACATGATCTTCAGCTTTTTTGGATTTCACCACCATGTCAATTATGTAGACTTCCATCGTGTCCCCCAGTTGCTCTTTGAACATCATATTGACGAGCCTCTGGTAGGTGGCACCTGCATTTCTTAAACCAATGGGCATAGCAGTATAACAATATATACCTGTTAGAGTCATAAATAACGTGTGCTCCTGGTTGAATGGTTCCATCTGAATTTGTTGGAATCCTGTTGAGGCATCCATAAAGGTGAGCATCTCGTAACCAGCCGTGGCATCCACCATAGCATCAATATGGGGAAGTGGAAAAGGATCCTTAGGACAGGCCTTATTCAAGTCTGTGTAATCAACACAAACTCTCCACTTTCCATTGTTCTTCTGGACCACCACCACGTTTGCTAGCCACCTAGGATATTTGACTTCTCTAATCATCTTGGTTTTGAGAAGCTTGTCAAATTCCTCCTGGATGATTGTATTCTTCTCTGGAGCGAACTTCCTCCTTTGTATAGGCCTGAAAGAAGGATCCAAACCAAGTTTATGAGTAATTACATGTTTAGGGATACCTGTCATATCTTCATGCTTCCAGGCGAAAGTTGAAGTCCTGGCTTGGAGAAGCTGGAGTAATTCTTGCTTAACATTCGCTGGGATGCTTGTTCCTACGAGCACCTTGATTTTAGGATTCCCAGGGTCTAGAGGCACTTCTTTGACATCAAGCTCTCTGTCCTTTTCTGTAATTGATATCCCTTCGTCACCTTAGTGGTGTTCTTCATCAACGTTGAATAACAATTCTTGGCTTCCGGTTGGTCACTTTCAATCCTCACAACTCCCCAGGGTGTAGGAAGCTTGATACACTGGTGAAAAGTTGAAGGGACTGCCTTCATCTCCTGAATCCATGGCCTGCCAAGAATAATATTTCAACAAGAGAGAGAATCTATAACACAAATTTTTGCATAGAGTTTACCCCCTTTATATATACCGGCAACTTGATGTCCCCAACGGTGCTTTTAGTTTCACCGCTGAAGCCAACCAGGACTAAGGATCTTGCAACTATTGGGATCCCCATCTCTTGAGCACATCAAGACGGATTATGTTTACTGAGCTTCCATTATCAATCAGGATCCTGTGAACAAAATGGTTAGCAATATATAAAGTAACCACAAGACTATCATGATGAGGATCCTGAACATGGGAGCGTTCGCTCTCATCAAAGTATACGAGTTTATCTTGAGTTAGGGTGGACGTCCGGACAGGTCTGTCACCCTGTTCAGATTTGGATTCCTTAGCATGCTTCTTGGCTGAGGAATATGAAGTGCCGCAGATGTCTGAGCCTCCTGAGATGAAGTTGATTATTTGAGCATCCTGGGGTGGAGAAGCCGCTCTCTCAGGCACCTTGTCGGCTTCCTGAGTCTTGACCTTCTTTCTGCCTATCAATTCTTTAAGATGCCCCTTGGTGAGTAGATAGCTAATTTCCTTTCGGAGTGCTATGCATTCATCTGTTTGGTGGCCGGAATCTTCATGGAAGGCACACCACTTGGTCTTGTCTTTCCAGGATCCCTGTTTATCATTTTTCTAGGCCATCTTGCCTTTTCACCAAGATCCTGCATTGCACACATTAGGCCACCAATGTCAACAGAAAAACAATACTCAGATACCTTAGGATACTCCTCATCATCATCATCTTGGTCAACAGCATTGACTTTGTGATTTTCCGGTTTGGAGTATGGACGAGATCTATATGGCTTCCCGGGGGATTCTGCCTTTTTACTGTTAGGATCATACTTAGGAACGTCCAACCTTTGGTGGATCTTCTTGTCGTCCTCCAAACGGATAAACCTCAAGGCTCTGTTGCGTACTTCTTCAAGATTCCTGCAAGGAGTCATGACAAGATCATCATAAAAACGTGAATTTTTAGAGAGCCCCATTTTAAAGGGTTCTACGGCTTCTGCCATATCCAAATTAGGAATCTCAAGAGATTCTCGTCCAAATCTGGCAATGTATTCCCTTAGCGGCTCATCTGGCTTCTGAACTATTCGGTACAGGTCACCTGTGATCTTCTCAAAGGTTCTGCTGCAAGAAAATTGATTGTTAAACAGGTTAACTAAATGAGAAAATGACGTAATAGTTTTAGGAGGAATGCTCAGTAGCCATTTCATGGCTGGTCCTGTTAAGGTTGAACCAAAGCCTTTTCATAGACAGGCTTCTTTGATTTCTATCGGAATGGGATTGATCTCCATACGCTCCCTGTAATGTGCCACATGTTCTTCAGGATCTGTGGTTCCATCCTAAAGCTTCATGCTTAGAGTTTGGAAACGCTTCGGGATCTCCACTTGGGAAATCGGCCAAGTAAACCTAGAGATCTTGTAGCTTTCCAAAGGAACCTCAGGAATAGGTTTCAGGATTCCTAGAACACTCGACATCATCTCTTTCAACTTCTGGAGCTCCCTAGCGATACTTGGATGAATACTTTCATCATGAGGAGCACCTAGGTTAGAAACAACAGGAATTGAATTGGACCCATTACCTGGGCCAGGATTCTGGACTAGGATCCTGGGATTA
>JBCNJP010014342.1:0-11077 GCA_039602395.1 Deinandra increscens subsp. villosa | reverse complement strand
ACTGATGTGTTGCAAACACATCTCATTTCAGAGGTCTTTTACGCGTCTATTTGAGTCAGATTGAGTCGGTTTTGCTTAGTGTAAGTTGTTTTTATGTAAGTTTGAGTCCTGAGTCTTTTATTTATGGTTTTACAAGTTTGTGCAGGAGTTTGATTAAGTCCCGAGACCACGCGAGAAATTTGGGATTCAAGTGTGGGGATGGGATACTTTCGTATTGAGTCTTGAGTCTTTTAGTTTTTGGTGTGTTATTGAGTCAGAAAATTTGAAAAATTTGAAAAAAATTGAAAAATTTGTTCAAAAATGTCCAAGATTCTGGCTGCAGTTAATGGAAAATGATAGTAAACCAGGGAATTGATTGTCTATTTTGTGCTTGAATGTTAATTAATAAATAAATTGGGAAATGTGGATAAGTATGGTTTGAATGGAAAGCATTTCTAGTCTATGATGTGTCGGTAGGCCCAGCTGACCTAGGAGTAGCTTAAATAGCCTGTGTGTTTATTGTTGTATAAATATGCTAATCAGTCTGCTAGTGGGTTCCCATTTTAGGAGTGATAGGGATTCTGAATCTGATGATTAGGAAGGAAAGAGACCGCTTTAGGCTAGATACTCCTATGTCCTTAGAATTTCAAATGAGCATGTAGTTAATAATTTGGCTAATGAATTAGAGTGAAGGGGCAGAATACTCATGTACAAACTAAGGATAGTATCCCGTGGTAAGTACCTCTGATGATGTTCCTGATCTCGCGGGCAAAATACTCACGTATGATTTCGGGGGTAAGACCTTGTGAAAGAATACCTCTGGTGATGTCCGTTGGTAATTTTAGGTAAAAGTAACCAACTATAATTAAGAAAAAAAAAAAAATGAAAAAAAAATTGAGAAAAGAAAAGAAAAAGAAGAAGAAAAAAAAATGATAGCTTAGAGAATAAATGCTCAATAATTGCATATAAATAATTAGTTATTCCTTGGACATCTTAGTATCTGGTTTAAGGGGGGTTGGAAATATAAAAATTTAAATCAATTATACCATTTGCTTTGACTGAATATGATTCGGTAATAGGTTGAACTAGAGCTTTCTTTAGTGGGATCCATTGCGACTGAACTTATATATGGTAATTTCATAAACACATGGGGGCGAAAGAAAAGGTTGGTGCTTGGGTTTAATCGGATCGAAATGTCGGCAATTGTAGTTAGTATGTTAGTACGTTATGGAATGTGGAATTGTATGGTGGACTGTTAAATGTAAATGATAAATGCTTAGAAGTCAATTTCCTGGTTGTGATTCCATTGCAGTATTTTTCGAGGACGAAAAAAGAGTCAGTGTGGGGATGTTTGATGTGTTGCAAACACATCTCATTTCAGAGGTCTTTTACGCGTCTATTTGAGTCAGATTGAGTCGGTTTTGCTTAGTGTAAGTTGTTTTTATGTAAGTTTGAGTCCTTGAGTCTTTTATTTATGGTTTTACAAGTTTGTGCAGGAGTTTGATTAAGTCCCGAGACCACGCGAGAAATTTGGGATTCAAAGAAGAAAGAAAATTAAGAAGTGCTGGAGAAGGGTCCCTAGGCGTATCGCCTGGGGAGAGAGGCTCTATAAGCGATACGCGCGCGAAGGAAAAGTCAACAGGAGGTTTAAGTCGGTTTGACCGACTATTCTGTCGCGTAGCAGACTCCAGGCGTATCGCCTGGAGGAAATATGTTTGTAGGCGATACGCCTACCGCCTGAGAATCCGCAGAACTTTACTTAGTCGATATAAATTCGACTTTTAGGGTTCCATTCATCATTCTTCGACTTCCAGACGATTTCAGGAGCAACCAGAGGCGATTTTCAGAGCAGAAGAGAGCTGGGATCACGAAGGAACATTGAGAGATCAAGTTTGCATTGGAATTCGCTATCGGGTTCTTCCGTTTACTTTGTTTTTCAATCATTACTATCATGTCTTTGAATCAAGTTTCAGACTTTATTATGTTTATTATTCAAACCATGATTGTAGGCTAAACTAATTATGCCATCTAGACCGTTTGATGAGTAATTGATGTTTTGACTTTATTCTCGGCTTTGATTGATTGATTGATGTTACGATTCTATTCAATTCCATTGATTATCATGTTTTGATGCTTATGTGTGTTATGATCAGATTGTTAATTGATTGTTAATGCTTAATTTACCCGCGAATGTCTTTCGGTTTAGGTAGATTAACCAAAGTAGTTAACTTTAGGGTTGATTGCTAAAGTATAGTTTAGGGTTACCTTGAACTATTGCATTTTCGGTTGGTTGATTATTTGATTGTAATGTGCTGCTAAACTGAAGACTTAAAAGGTATAGGTTTAACGGGTAGTTGGGTTGGTTAAAGTCTTAGGGTTGCGTTGTCTCAAAAGGAAGCGTCCTAGGGTTTTGTCTAGCTTGCTATTCCGTGTCATTCATGGTAGTTATTGGTAGCTCCGGTTAGTCTAGGTGCATCTTAGGTATATCCGAGGGTGGCTAGGGTAATTGAAGTGGGATGGACTTAAAAGGTGAACCCTTGTTCGAGCGTTAGAATCGTTGCCTAGGAAGGACTTAAAAGGTGAACTAGTGACCATCAGATTAGTCAGAGCCGAGGTAAAGTTAAGTGTCAATTGCGAGTCTAGGTCTAGGTGGTATATCTCTCCCTCATTTGAATTTCCCTAAAGGTTTCCTGCGGTTGTCTGTTTGTGCGTTGATTAGTTAATTTAGTTAAATCAAATCTCAATTCAAAAACCCAAACCAAATTTACTCAGTATTTCCATTCTTAGGTCTAGGTTAAGTCTTGTCTAAAATAGTGTCCTTAGGTTCGATAATCCGGTCTTGCCTTAGCTATTCTACTATCCGATAGGTACACTTGCCTTAGGGTTCGGTTTAGTTTAGGTTATTTCGGTAAAATTAGGTGTGTCTAGGTCTAGGTTTAGGTCTAGGTTTTTATAGTAGTTTTTAGAGTCGTTCCGAACACATCAAGTTTTTGGCGCCGTTGCCGGGGACACTTGGCAATTGGCAAGATTAACTTAGGTCGTCGTTAGGAAATTTTGAGTCTTTTTGGTCTTTCCGTGTCTAGAGTCTTAGGGTTTTCTGATTTCGAGTCTAGATTTTTAGGTTTAAATTTTTCTTAGTTTTCTTCGAGTCATTCCATCGTTTTATGCCACACACTCGTTCACGGGGTCCACCTGAGCTGTCACCACTTTCTGATCCCGACGCGGATATCCGTGAACGATTTCGCCTTCTACGCACCGAGCTAGAGGCATTCATCATTTCCACCGCCCATTCCAAACCATCTTCATCCACACAAACCACACGCGACACCAAACCCATTCCATTCCCCGATCTCACATCCATGGCGGCACGTCGCACCGTCCACGAGCAGGCTAGCGCCGGAGTCACCGAGGCCCGGTTTGCTATTGCACAGCCTGCTATTGCCAACACCGCAAATTGGCAAGTTCCGTCCCACGTCATCAACGCTTTGACGCATTCGATCCAGTTTCATGGACGTGAGGACGAAGATGCACCGATGCATATCTCTAGGTTCACGCGTATCTGCAACACGTTCGGACTCACCGGAGTCGCGAACGACACCATTTATTTGCGTCTTTTTCCATTCTCCCTTACGTCTCGAGCCGCCGAGTGGCTTGAGACGCTTCCGCCTAATTCGATCGCCACCTGGGACGATCTCACCGCCAAATTCCTGAAAAAGTACCATCCTCCAGCTAAGGCTGCGCGTACTCGGGAGGAAATCCACTCATTTCAAGCATGGATCCCGACGAGCCTTATTCTGTTGCATATGAGCGTTTCAATACTCTTCTGAGCAGATGTCCGCAACACGGGTTGACGGAATGGGCTATCATCGAGAAGTTCTATAATGGACTTCCTTATTCGGTTCAAAAAGAGTTTAACATTTCTGCTGGAGGACACATGATGGAGAAGCTCACAGTGGATGAATGCAAATCACTTTTCGAGAGCTTCGCACTCGCTGAACAGCAGACCCCCGGAGATCGGAGAGCCACCTTGGCCCCGACTCGATCCCTTGTTCCTTCTACGTACCACCCGGGGTGTCCATCACATTGGCTCAGAGACCATACCGCCTAGGGAGTTAGAAAACATCTATAAAACCTTAGAAGAAATCAAACTCCACATCAAAGCCAAATGTGAGCTGTGCAGAGGCGCTCACGACACCCGAGACTGCCCGCTTGCTCCCGCTGAGCAAGTGGATTATATTGGAAACCGAAACCAGTTCGGTAATTCGTTCCAGTCTGGGTGGAGGAGTGGCCAAAATTCAGGATGGCGAGAGGGAGGAAATCCACCAGGTTTTCAGCCAAGGTATAATCAGAATGGTGGAGGAGATGCAGGGCCGACGATGAAGGAGATTACGGAGTTGGTGATGAATCAAACGCAGATTCTGCAGCAGATGAACGCGAGGGATGAGGCCACACAGAAGAAGCTAGCGGAGCATGATACTTTACTGAGGAATCAACAGGCTTCGTTCCTTGACTTGCAGCGTTCAGTCGGTGACATAGCGAAGCAGCTGAAGGAGCTCAACAACCGAGGGGGTCAATTTTCCGGTAGTACTTACAAAAACCCCAATGCGTCGGTTAATGCTGTTACCACACGGAGTGGTCGAGTTCTGGAGAGTCCATCGCCGGCGGTAGTTGATGAAGAGCCGGTCGATGAAGAGATCGAGTTGGAGACGCCGGACGGGAGGGTGCACGAGAGCGTAACGCCAGCAAGTACCGCACCGATCGTCGAGGCTGAAGGAGTGAGCGAGAAGCCGCGAAAGTGGGAAGCGGTGAAAGAAAAGAAGAGAGTGAGATTTGCGCCTCGACCAATCACAGCAGATGATTTGAAGAAAGTGCCGTATCCTGAACGCCTGGTTCAGCAGAAGAATGCGCGAGAGTATGGGCAGTTTTTAGAGCTTCTTAAGCAGCTTAGGGTCACTTTACCTTTTACTGATGTTATTAGACAGATGCCTAAGTATGCTAAATTTTTGAAGGATATGTTAACTAATAAGAAGAAGCTTGAAAACTTTTCTGATGTTACACTTGATGCCCAGTGTTCTGCTATGGTTCAGAATAGGTTGCCTGAAAAACTGACTGATCCGGGTACATTTACAATTCCTTGCTCGTTTGGTGACTTGTCTGTTACTTGTGCTTTAGCTGATCTAGGTGCCTCCATTAATGTGATGCCTTATTCTGTTTTCATGCACCTGGGATTAGGTGAGTTAGAGCCGACTAGGATGACGATTTCCTTAGCGGATAGGTCGGTAGTTAGACCCAAAGGAATAGTGGAAAATGTTCTTGTTCAAGTTGATAAATTCTTGTTCCCTATAGACTTTGTGGTAGTTGATACTGCATATGATGCTAGTTGCCCGTTGATTTTAGGTAGGCCTTTCCTTAGGACCGCCCGGGCGCTAGTTGATGTTTTTGCGGGCACGATTACTTTGAGGGTAGATGATGAATCGGTTGAGTTCAAGGTTGGTAAGTCGAGTGACAAGAACAGCGAGTCCGTATGCTTTCTAGGATCTTTCATATCTTTGGTGGATAGTTGTGTTAGTTATGTCACTGGTGAGGACTTGGTAGTTGGAAATAGGTTGGAAGGTGAGTTAGTAGTTGAGGATAAGTGTGGGGAGGATCCTGGGAGTTTAGATGAGGAAGTTGATAAAATTGAGCTTTTTGACCCGTTAGTAGAACCCGTTGATGAGTTGTTGGGTAAAGAGTTGTTGGTGGTTGATGATGGATGTAGGAGAGCCACACTTGATGATATAGGTGAGGTTGATGATAGGATTATGGTGAGTTCAAGTGTGGGGAGGTTAGCTATGGTTGTTAGTGAGAGTGACCCATCTTTGGGTTTCCTGGGTAAACTTCGGGTTATTCCGGGTCGGTTTAAGCATTGGAAGGTTAAAAAGTTGTTACATTTGTTAAAGTTGGTTGCTTTATGGGTTAAGATGTTAGTTGATGGTTGTGCTGATAGGAACCGGGTGGAATCCGGTAGTTTCGTGTTGAGGGATGTGAAATCAAAGCCTCCGGATGGTTTGGGAGGTTTTGGTTCATTTTTGTGCTAATTGGAGAAATTCCCGGTTTGTATAGTTTTGTAGTTGTGTTTTCATTTTCTGCATTTTTTAGTTTTTGTGCCTTTTGCGTCTGTTGGTTTTGTGTTTTAGTGTTTGCAGGTTATTCTGGAGATTCGGAACTTGGCTATTGTGAGTTGTGCAGGTCAAAATTGGAGTTTTGGCTGAGAATTTCGACTGGAGGAGCTGGTATGTGAAAAAGGAGATAGAAAAATTTTTGGGTCAAATTCCAAAAATTCTCTGGAAATCACGCTCCAAGCGTATCGCCTGGAGGTTGGTAGGTTATAGGCGATACGCTAGGAAGTCTTAGGCGGGTCCGGATGGTTGCAGTTCTAGGCGTATCGCCTGGGAATTGCAAGATTGTAGGCGATACGCCTAGAGGAGGTAAGTCAGAAATTTTTTTAAATTTTCAAATTTTTATTATTTCTGTTTACCGGATTTGCGGTGGATCGTTGGTTGAGGTGATGAGTCTCTGGAGTTTCAGGTGAACACGTTTTAACTTGTTTTATTTTTTTTATTTATTTCTGCTTTATTTTTGTTCCATTCCACATTGAGGGCAATGTGTGATTCAAGTGTGGGGATGGGATACTTTCGTATTGAGTCAGTCTTTTAGTTTTGGTGTGTTATTGAGTCAGAAAATTTAAAAAATTTGAAAAAAATTGAAAAATTTGTTCAAAAATGTCCAAGATTCTGGCTGCAGTGAATGGAAAATGATAGTAAACCAGGGATTGATGTCTATTTTGTGCTTGAATGTTAATTAATAAATAAATTGGGAAATGTGGTTAAGTATGGTTTGAATGGAAAGCATTTCTAGTCTATGATGTGTCGGTAGGCCCAGCTGACCTAGGAGTAGCTTAAATAGCCTGTGTGTTTATTGTTGTATAAATATGCTAATCAGTCTGCTAGTGGGTTCCCATTTTAGGAGTGATAGGGATACTGAATCTGATGATTAGGAAGGAAGAGACCACTTTAGGCTAGATACTCCTATGTCCTTAGAATTTCAATGAGCATGTAGTTAATAATTTGGCTAATGAATTAGAGTGAAGGGGCAGAATACTCATGTACAAACTAAGGATAGCATCCCGTGGTAAGTACCTCTGATGATGTTCCTGATCTCGCGGGCAAAATACTCACGTATGATTTCGGGGGTAAGACCTTGTGAAAGAATACCTCTGGTGATGTCCGTTGGTAATTTTAGGTAAAAGTAACCAACTATTATAAAAAAAAAAAAAAATGAAAAAAGAAATTGAGAAAAGAAAAAGAAAAAAAAGAAAGAAGAAAAAAAAAATGATAGCTTAGAGAATAAATGCTCAATAATTGCATATAAATAATTAGTTATTCCTTGGACATCTTAGTATCTGGTTTAAGGGGGGTTGGAAATATAAAAATTTAAATCAATTATACCATTTGCTTTGACTGAATATGATTCGGTAATAGGTTGAACTAGAGCTTTCTTTAGTGGGATCCATTGCGACTGAACTTATATATGGTAATTTCATAAACACATGGGGGCGAAAGAAAAGGTTGGTGCTTGGGTTTAATCGGATCGAAATGTCGGCAATTGTAGTTAGTATGTTAGTACGTTATGGAATGTGGAATTGTATGGAGGATTGTTAAATGTAAATGATAAATGCTTAGAGTCAATTTCCTGGTTGTGATTCCATTGCAGTATTTTTCGAGGACGAAAAAAGAGTCAGTGTGGGGATGTTTGATGTGTTGCAAACACATCTCGATTTCAGAGGTCTTTTACGCGTCTATTTGAGTCAGATTTGAGTCGGTTTCTGCTTAGTGTAAGTTGTTTTTATGTAAGTTTGAGTCCTTGAGTCTTTTATTTATGGTTTTATCTAAGTTTGTGCAGGAGTTTGATTAAGTCCCGAGACCACGCGAGAAATTTGGGATTCAAAGAAGAAAGAAAATTAAGAAGTGCTGGAGAAGGGTCCCTAGGCGTATCGCCTGGGGACGAGAGGCTCTATAAGCGATACGCGCGCGAGAGGAAAAGTCAACAGGAGGTTTAAGTCGGTTTGACCGACTATTCTGTCGCGTCATGCAGACTCCAGGCGTATCGCCTGGAGGAAATATGATTTGTAGGCGATACGCCTACCGCCTGAGAATCCGCAAAAGTAACTTAGTCGATATAAATTCGACTTTTAGGGTTTCCATTCGTCATTCTTCGACTTCCAGACGATTTCAGGAGCAACCAGAGGCGATTTTCAGAGCAGAAGAGAGCTGGGATCACGAAGGAACATTGAGAGATCAAGTTTGCATTGGAATTCGCTATCGGGTTCTTCCGTTTACTTTGTTTTTCAATCATTACTATCATGTCTTTGAATCAAGTTTCAGACTTTATTATGTTTATTATTCAAACCATGATTGTAGGCTAAACTAATTATGCCATCTAGACCGTTTGATGAGTAATTGATGTTTTGACTTTATTCTCGGCTTTGATTGATTGATTGATGTTACGATTCTATTCAATTCCATTGATTATCATGTTTTGATGCTTATGTGTGTTATGATCAGATTGTTAATTGATTGTTAATGCTTAATTTACCCGCGAATGTCTTTCGGTTTAGGTAGATTAACCAAAGTAGTTAACTTTAGGGTTGATTGCTAAAGTATAGTTTAGGGTTACCTTGAACTATTGCATTTTCGGTTGGTTGATTATTTGATTGTAATGTGCTGCTAAACTGAAGACTTAAAAGGTATAGGTTTAACGGGTAGTTGGGTTGGTTAAAGTCTTAGGGTTGCGTTGTCTCAAAAGGAAGCGTCCTAGGGTTTTGTCTAGCTTGCTATTCCGTGTCATTCATGGTAGTTATTGGTAGCTCCGGTTAGTCTAGGTGCATCTTAGGTATATCCGAGGGTGGCTAGGGTAATTGAAGTGGGATGGACTTAAAAGGTGAACCCTTGTTCGAGCGTTAGAATCGTTGCCTAGGAAGGACTTAAAAGGTGAACTAGTGACCATCAGATTAGTCAGAGCCGAGGTAAAGTTAAGTGTCAATTGCGAGTCTAGGTCTAGGTGGTATATCTCTCCCTCATTTGAATTTCCCTAAAGGTTTCCTGCGGTTGTCTGTTTGTGCGTTGATTAGTTAATTTAGTTAAATCCAAATCTCAATTCAAAAACCCAAATCAATTTACTCAGTATTTCCATTTCTTAGGTCTAGGTTAAGTCTTGTCTAAAATAGTGTCCTTAGGTTCGATAATCCGGTCTTACCTTAGCTATTCTACTATCCGATAGGTACACTTGCCTTAGGGTTCGGTTTAGTTTAGGTTATTTCGGTAAAATTAGGTGTGTCTAGGTCTAGGTTTAGGTCTAGGTTTTTATAGTAGTTTTTAGAGTCGTTCCGAACACATCAGTGACAAATGACCATTTTAAAAATAAGTATAAAACATAAATGATGTTTAGTGTAATTACTTTAGTTAAATGACTTAATCTGAAATTTTGGTAAAACATAAAGGACTTCTTTGTATAATTTTCTCTATTTTATTAATAAAAAGATTTAATTTGTTAAAAAAATATATTAAAATAAAGGGAACGTGAAACTAATGAGGCTGCGCGTGAAAAATGCTACGATGGAGACAAAATGTTGCATGTGAAATGATAATTAAAAATTTAACATGACATCCTGACTGAGATTGGATTTAAAAAGACAAATTCTATACTCACACCCCTTGATTCTATTTTAACACCCTTTTACGACCCCGTAAATGTATTTACGCCCCCGTATAGCTAAAAGACAAAATTTCTAAATTTACACCCCTTTACAGCCCCGTAAATACATTTACACCCCCGTAAAACTTTATTTTTTTATTTTTTTATTTTTTACCTATCACATTGTACTACCTCGTAATTATAATTACACCCCCGTAGGAACCCACTATATATACACTTGAACGGTTCATTCCAAACTCCCCACATTTTTTCATTAAAAATCTTAAATTTTCCACTCCAAAACCCATAATAACTTCCACTAACCCACGTTTGTATTCGATTCGTTCGCCTAATGATCACGAGGGCGGGTTATATCCCGAGGTTATTAATCAATAATGTCGTACTGGGATATGTTTTTTTCTACAGACTCATCTTCTACCAACCGGGTAATTATTATTAATATCATTACCGTATACTTATTAGTATTATTACTATACTTATTGTTTTAGTAATTTTTAGACTCCGTATTTATATCTACAGAATTATTATTATTTTATTAAATTTATTTGATTATTATATTAATATTATTGTTAGAATTTTTAGTATTAACTTTAGATTTGATATTATAAAAAAAAGAATTATTATTATTATTATTTATTTATTTATTTATTATTATTATTATTATTATTATTATTATTGTAGAATTTTTAAACTTTACGGCCCCGTAAGTTTTGTTACACCCCCGTAATACAATCAAATCAGTCAGGGAATCTCTGAATTCCTCGAAATTGGCGTTTTACGACCCCGTAAACTAATTTACGACCCCGTAAAATGTTTACGACCCCGTAAATCAATTTACGACCCCGTAAAGGGGTGTAGAAAAAAGTCAAGGGGTGTGAGTATAGGGAGGACCCTTTAAAAAAACAACTCTTTAACCTCTAATTTATGTGACCGGCTCTAATTTATGTATGAGTTTTCGTTTATAAAACAGCTATAAACTCCACTGCAAAATAAGAAAAAATAACCCAAAACTTATAATATTTGCATTTCAAAGCAAATATTGTAAGGCCCCCCACATCAAGGGGAAAAAATTGGTACGTACGTGGACATCAAATTCGTACGTGGGTTCTTGATTGTTGTGAGGTACGTACGTTCAGGCGTACGTACGTAATCACGTACATGGACATACGCATAGGAGTGGGTCCTGCATATTTCATTTTCTTTTTTTTTTAAATATCCAACTGATATATTATTAAAAATCATATATATATTTTAAAATAAAATGGTGATGTGGAAAGTAAAAGGTGGTATGTGGGTAGTTATTGATGTGGGAAAAAAGTGGGTTTTGTGGTATGTGGGAATTAGA
>JBCNJP010014341.1:0-11077 GCA_039602395.1 Deinandra increscens subsp. villosa | reverse complement strand
TAGCATGTTTTATCATTGCATAATCATGTAAGTCATGGAATTGCATTCAAATAAGTTGCACAAGTTTGGGTTTAGTCTGGCGAAACTGCTGGAGAAACTGCTGGAGAAACTGCTGGAGAAACTGGCAGTTTCGCTAGCTAGTTTCGCCAGGAACTGATTGAACTTTCGTTCAGGGACAAGGTCTATGGCTGTTTCGCTCGGCAGTTTCGTTCACGAGAGACACTACAGTTTCGCTGCACAGTGTCGCTGGAATGAGATATGCATAGTTTCGCTGGATAGTTTCTCCTAATGAATGCACAGTGTCGCTAGTCGCTAAAAAAACCCGTAAATTTGACTAAAAATCTTTCTAACAGCCTCCATACTTCATGTAATTCATTTTCAAGCATACATAATCATTTAGGAACATCACAGGAGCATTTTTAACATCATAAACATGTATTTTCATCATCAAATCTTCAAGAACACATTTTACACAAAATAACCTAATCTAGCATGAATCTCTATTATGGATCAGTTTCACACGTAAAGTTGTAGTCTTTATGATAGATCTAGCATTCCTAAGCATTCTTACAGAAAATCTAACGATTACATGGAGATCTAGGCATGCTTTATGAAGAAAACACATAGAAAACACATAGAAATGGTTCATGGGACTCACGGTTTGATCAAGGATCGATGGATGATCTTTACCACAGAAAAGATGGCTGATCTTGATGGTCCTTAGAGCTGGTCCAGAAATCGTGAGGTAGAGAAGAGGAGTGTGTGTGTGTTTGTATGGTGATGTATGGAGAGAATGAGTAATTAGGGTTTTTGGGAGGGTTTATATATTCATGGTCATGGTGGGCTTATCATTGGGATTTGGGCCCCCAATGATTAGTCAATCATTAGACTAATTACTAGCCCAATATTAATCATGTATGCATACATTCTAATTACCCAATTAATCATTAATCTAGGCAATTAAGCAATTTAAGCAATTTATTACATAATCCAACAAATAAGCAAATAGTCATGCTATTCAATAATAATCATGCATTTAAATCACGTTGCACATAATAACAATGAATAAATGAACATATCACACGTATGGACAGGTTCGGTGATCAACCAAAGGACGTGGACGTATTCGGCCTAGTTAAGCATTAGTTACTAAGTTAACACTTATAACGTAACTAACGGAAATTGTCTAACGGAAGTAAACCTTGAAATTCCCGGATGTCACATCATCCCCTTGTAAATGGAATTTTCATCCCGAAAATTATTCTTGTGTTGTAGCGTTCGCAGTCTCAGCTGTCGTGGTTACTTGTCGTTGCTGGGGAAAGAAAGCAAAAGTTTTAGGGTCGCCACATCCTCCTCCTGTTAAAGGAATTTTGGTCCCCAAAATTAAATCATTCCTTGAGTTTCCGTGGACGTTTTCTCAAACAAGTGAGGATACTTTTTCTTCATCTGATCCTCTCGTTCCCAAGTATATTCAGGTCCACGCTTTGAGTTCCATCGAACCTTGACGATCGGAATCTTGCTACGCTTGAGGGCTTTCTCCAGGTTCGGAGGCGCCGAAGCTTGGCCGAACCTGAGGTTCGGCCAGTCGTGATTTCAGCCTTTAAATATGTTTGTCTTGTATTGTTTTGTAAGCTTCCGGGTTATAACTTTCTCTAACTGTACTATGTGGTCTGTGTGGTTAATACAAGTCTCTTTTGTATTTACTCTCTGTGTTTTACTCGTTTACATTGATTTCTATACGTCTAAGTAGAAGACTACGTGCTCAGGCAATTTCAAGTGGTATCAGAGCAATAGGTTTACTCTACTAGTCGGAGATTAGTGTTTTTCGAGTTATCGAGTTCAAATTCACGTTTTTGAGTTTCAAAATTCGTTTATCATCTTCATTTCTCAAAATTATCGTTCAAATCATCATGATTTACGTTCAACATGTCTCTGTTTGTTCGTTTTCAGTTGATCGAGTGTTTACAGCTCGAGAGGTGTCGATTTCAGTAAGTTTTTCCAAGTTTTTCCGAAATTTCGCGTTCGGCCGAACTCCACGTTCGGCGTAACTGCTCCGCACTCCAGGTTCGGAGTACGCTCGGCATAACTGCTCCGAACACCAGGTTCGGAGTATGTTCGGTGGCGTTCGGTGAAGGATCGGAGTCTGTTTTGTAGTTCGGTGACAGTTCGGAGCTCGTTCGGAGGGTTTCGGAGTTAACGAGGTTCGGTGAGGGATCGGAGAGAGTTCGGACTGTATTTCTGAGTTCGGACCACGTTCGGAGGAAGTTCGGAGGGATTATTAGGTTCGGACGAGGTTCGGAGTGAACAGTACCCAGTTTTTCGAAAATGTCCGATTTTCAAGCATTCGTGGCTATTCAGAATTCGGTTCAAGCAACGATGCAAACGATGATTAACTATGATAATGAAATTGGAACAAGTCAGAAAGTTCCCAAATTACTTAAATTGGAAGATTATCATAGTTGGGTGACAAGATTTGAAGCGTTTATTTCCGCAAATGATATCAAATGTGGTTATCATATTCTGAACCATATACATATCCTGTAGGTGAGAACGGGGAACCAATTCTTCAAAGGAAGCTTTCCGGTGAACAAAAGAAAGCATATCAAGCTGAGAAAAAGGCTTATGGCACTTTAACAATGGCATTGCCTACTGATTTACTACATCAATTTTCAAGCAATTATACCTCAAAAAGTTTGTGGGATGCTCTAGAGAAGAGATGTGAAGGGAATGACCAGTACAAGAAAAGTCGACAAAAGGTGTTGAAAAAGGAATTTGATAGTTTCAAGCATTATCAAAATGAATCGATTCCAAATCTAATTGCAAGATTTGCACATTTAATGAGTGAAATGAAGTTGGTGAATCTTACAAAAGATGAAGCTGATAAGAAAGAAAAGATGGAGTTAAAAGTAAACAAGGTTGTCATTTAATGATCTGATTCAACGAATTCAAGCAAGGGATATGGAGTTAAAAGTAAACAAGTCACTTCCTAAGCAAATTCAGAATCCTGCGGTGTATTATGGCAACAATGATTCAACTTTGAATGCTGGGAAATCTCATATTCTTGGTTCTGCTCCTCCTACAACATTTCTGGCAGGTAAATCTGAAATTCCAAGTTATTCTTCTGCTGGTTGTAACGTGTCAATTCCAAGTTCTTCGGCTCAAAGTGCATTGTCTGTTCAAACTGTCGATGATTATAATGCATTAATGTCTGCTTTGGTATCTTCGTATTTTGGTGTTATCACGGGTGCTGTGAGTAATGCTGAGTTAGCAAATGAAGATTATGATCAGATTGATTATGATCATTTGGAGGAAATGGATCTAAATTGGCAGTATGCAATGCTGGTTCGACGAACGAAGAAATTTTTCAACAGAACTGGGAAGAAGAGATTGAATCAGGAGGGTAAAATTGGTTTGGATAAATCAAAGGTGAAATGTTATAAATGTTCAAATTATGGTCATTTTGCTCGAGAGTGTCCAAGTTCTGCAGATCATAAATTGAAAACTGGTCAACATGCACATTTAGTTTATCATTCACCAAATAAAGTTGAGAAGGTTGAGATGAAATCTGCTAATCTTGTTCATGATTGGACCAATACGTTTCCACATTCAAGTGAGTTTGCATGGAATGCAGATGCTGAAGTTAAAAAGAATCAGTCTAAACCTGCAATTGCTTTGACGGTTCGTCATATTGATGATGATAGCATGTTAACTGATTCTGATTCTTATTCAAGTGTCTCCATGGTTCAAGAAGAATTACCTAATATTCCTGAGAGTTCAAAGGTTGAAGCGGTTGAATGTTCTAAGTGTAAAAGCTTACTCAAGGAGATTGGGAGTTTTGAACAAAGTCGTCAAATATCGACTGAAGAAATAGTGGTGTTAAAGCAAGAATTGGAAGATTTTCAAAAGAAGTATTATGAGTTGGTTCATGTTCATGAAGATGTTTTAAAAGAGAAAGCAACATTGGCTGAAGAGTGTGAGAAAGCAAAAGCAGAAGCTTTAGATGCAGCTCAAGATTTTGAAAATCTGTTTGAGAAAAGTTATCCGGTTCAGAAAAAGTATGAAGAAGCTACAGCTCTTATTGCTACAACTGCTGTTACTGTTGAAAAGCTTCAGAACAAAATTTCTATGATTCAAGATGAGAATGTTTTGTACCGGGATAAGAATGAGGTGTTAACAAAAGATGTTGAGATCTACAAACAAAAGAGAGAAAATGTGCTTGAAGAATTATATGCTGAATGTGAGATCAGAAAGTTACAAACTTATGAATATGATGATCTAAATGAAAAGTTCATCAAGTCACAGAAGGAAGTGTTTGAAAGTCAACAAAAGATTAATGATTTGAAGTTAGAAATTTTGGAATTGAAGAGACAAGTGAAGAATTGCAATTTATCACCAACAATGCTAAATTTCTTATACAAGCAGGATCAGAGTTCAGATAGTTCTCAGAAGGCTGATGTTCACTTGGTTCCTCAACCAGTGGATTTAACTGAAGTTACTGGTGCTCAGATTGATCCAAAAGATGAATTGCATGATTATTCAAAGTTTGCTACTCCACCCAAGAAGAATAAATCTAAGTCCACAAAGACGGGAAAGCCTTTGGGTGAAGCTCCAAAATTTGTGTCTAAGTCTGTTTTGTTGGAGAATGAGAAGGTTTTTGATAAGGTTGTGTTAAGTTCTTCATCTGCAACTGAAGAAGAAAAAGTTTTAGTTGAGAAGAACAGGATGAAGGATATCAAAGCCAAATTTACTAGTGAAGCTAAGGCAAGAGAAGTTTCTGGTTCTTCTTCAAGTTCGTCAAAGGTTTCAGGCTCCAAACATAAAGGTGTGGGGTTTGTTGTGAAGGAAGACTTGATTCAAACAAAGAAACCGGTGAAAGTTGTCAAAGTTCCTAAAGCAAAGACTGCAAAGAAATCACCATCTCAGAAGGAATTCACTTACTATTCTGGAAGATCGTCATCTTCAAGGAGTCCATCTCCTAGGTATGATTCCTCTGATGATTTCTTTGACAATTTTGAGTCTGAGCATTCATCAGGTTTTTCAAAATCAAAACAATTTTCAAATGTGTTTAGAGAACGACTTTGTTATGTATGTCGTCAACCAGGACATCTTGCTGTTGATTGTCCGACGACTGCATATATTCACAACACTGCTAAATATGTGGATAACAAATGTCAAATTTTTGATGAACCATGGTCTCCAAAGATGAAATCAACTTGTAAATCGTCTTGGTCTAAACCAAGTTCGTCGGCTGAGTCTGATTCAGGTTCTGATCAAAAATTGAAAATTTTACAAATTTGGAAACCTAAAGTTGTTTCCAAGGCCAACAATGACTTTGTGGAAGACACCGGGCGACCCGACGATGTTCCATCGGGTAGATCCCAGAGCGACTAATGATTTATTTGGTGTCAACAGGTGTTTCAGGAAGACCTTTCAGTAATTGGAAGATTGCTGTCTGTGAAATATCTGTTCTAATTAAACTGATTTTCCAAATCATTTTTGTTTTCACAAAGCTAAACTGCAACGTATTCGTGTTGATTGATCAATTTTTCGTTTGTTTTCACTCCGTCTCATTCTGAGGGGGAGTTTGTTTTTGCAAAAATACAAACATAGTGTGTTGTTTTTCAAATCGTAAAAATGAAAAACTATAAATAGAGTTGTCATTTTTAGGGGGAGAAATTTGAAAAAGACAAAAACATTAAAAAATGCAAAAAGCCAAAAACATTGAAAAATGAGAAATTGTATCTGACATGAATGGGAAATGATGGTACATTGGCTGACAGTGTCTGACTCATGGATAAAGTAAGTGAAAAAGCCAGAAGACCATTTGATCGATGTGCAAGGTAGGCTCGGCAAATCAGAAAGTATACAAATGTGATATACACTAAATCTGATGCTTGACCTAGTGGACAACATCTTGATGCATATCTCATGATATATCAAGAAAAAGATATGTGAAAAATAAAATGAGAAGTCACTGTGTATACATGTGTTTATTTTGCAAAGATTTAACCTTGTTTGATTTTCTTTATTTTGTCAAACGATCGGACTTTCTCTGCGTGTCGAAAGACCGACCTGATCGTTGTTCGTTTGACGTTCTGCTTTATTTTCTTTGGTGTTTCGTATAACTCATCGGACTTTCTCTGCGTGTACGGGAGTACCGACCTGATTGTTGTTGAGTTATACAATTTCAACTTGTTTTATTTTCTTCTTTTGTTAAATCCGAGGCCTTATCTGCGTATCGAAAGATCGACCTTAAGGTAGACGATTTAATGTTCTTATTTCTTTTTGCATGGAACACAGTTGACTATATCATGAATACAATTATTATGTGATTAATATCATAAGTGAAATCACAAAATGTGATAAGCAAAACATATCTGAGTATGTCTGATAGTGTGGGGTACACTGGTCATTGCAAATTTAATCAATACATTAACATATCCAGATGTTATGAGTATGATTGTGCCAGAGTTTAAAGTTGGAAAAAGTATATCTGCAATTGACATGGATTATGTGCTACAATAATTGAAATTGAAGTGTAGTTCAGCATGTTATGACCAATATGATCCCAAGTCGTGATCTTTCTCACAAAAGACAAAAATAGTGTCTGATTCTGTATGGCATTTACTTTCTTATCAGAAAATATCAAAAAGATTTTAGATGTGTTTTGATATAAAGTTTCTAAAAGCCAAAAAGATTTTGTTTCTGATTTGTTTTCGATTGATCAACACGGAATACGAAATCATTTTCAAAAATCAAGATATCTTGGAGTCTCGAAGAGACGTTTTGCGCCAAGATTATTTATGTTGGCAGGTTTCTACGTGGAAGAGAACATCACAACTTCAAGTCTTCTGAAGATTGTTGATAAAGAGACTACTCACGTTGCAATATCAAGTATTCAAGATTGAACTCATCGTCTAGATCGAGGAAGAGTTTGATTGAAGATACAAGATACAAGTTTTATTAAAAGGAGATGATACTGCACATGCCGAGGGGGAGTTTGTTGATTCATGGTTCCTGATCGTCATGTGAAGTATCGAGAACAAGACGGAACGTACAAGTTTAGGTCTGGCCGAACCTTGGCCGAACTCCAGGTTCGGAGGCGCCGAAGCTTGGCCGAACCTGAGGTTCGGCCAGTCGTGATTTCAGCCTATAAATATGTTTGTCTTGTATTGTTTTGTAAGCTTCCGGGTTATAACTTTCTCTAAGTGTACTCTGTGGTCTGTGTGGTTAATACAAGTCTCTTTTGTATTTACTCTCTGTGTTTTACTCGTTTACATTGATTTCTATACGTCTAAGTAGAAGATCCACGTGCTCAGGCAATTTCAATTCTAATTACCCAATTAATCATTAATCTAGGCAATTAAGCAATTTAAACAATTTATTACATAATCCAACAAATAAGCAAATAGTCATGCTATTCAATAATAATCATGCATTTAAATCACGTTGCACATAATAACAATGAATAAATGAACATATCACACGTATGGATGGGTTCGGTGATCAACCAAAGGACGTGGACGTATTCGGCCTAGTTAAGCATTAGTTACTAAGTTAACACTTATAACGTAACTAACGGAAATTGTCTAACGGAAGTAAACCTTGAAATTCCCGGATGTCACACCTGGGATTCTTGGGACTAAGCCAATTCTGGGGATAAGCCCAAGCGATTCTGGGGACAAGCCCGGTAAACTTGGGACTAAGCCAATGTATGTGACATGTAAATGCCAAAACCTCATATAACACGTTAGTGTTATAAACCTTGAGAATCCTCCCAGCAGCCTCCAGTGACAAGATTGTCAGCCACCCCTGGAGTGGACTGGTCCGGCCACCTTGAGCATACTGGTGGACAACGTGCGCTCCTGGCGAGGGTCGTGCGCTACTGGCGATTACCCAAACATAGGAGAGGAGTCAGTCTCTCAAACCTTAGAAGGTATGCGGGATACTTTAAACGTAGGAGAGGTGGCCAACCTCTAACTGGGGATATACCCAAAATACTCTAGGATTCTCAATATCTACAAAACACTCAACACTTGGTGAGGGGTGGGTGTTAGCATAGCTAACACCACTCCGATGCTTAAGTCAGTATTGCGTTATAAAAATAATAAGAATAAATTGAAATAGGATTAGTATACGTAGCTTGCAATATTTAGGCAGTGAGGACCCTTGGGATTCTGCCTGAGTTTCTCAATGAGATTCTCACATAAAATACGCTTTAAGGTGGATGGCATTCCAAGCTCTTGGCAAAGGTTCTCCTTCAATATTTACCAAACGGTATGCTCCCTTTCCCTCTTCAGAATCTATGAGGTAAGGGCCTTCCCACTTGGGTGCTAACTTCCCATCAGCAGGATTGGTAGTATTCAGAAAAGCCTTCCTTAAGACCAAGTCACCTACTTGGAATCTTCTTAGCCTGGTATTCTTGTTGTAGGATTTTGCTATCCACTGTTGATAAGATGCCATCCGGATTCTGGCCATATCTCTGAGCTCCTCAACCGTTTCGAGATCCTGAAGGAGATTCTGGCTGTTAGTTTCAGGATCCTGGCAGTTGACTCTGGCTGTTGGGAGTACCATCTCTGTAGGGATCACAACTTCTACTCCAAACACTAATGAGAATGGCGTTTGGCCAGTAGCATTCTTAGGTGTGGTTCTATCTGCCCAAAGGACAAATGGCAGCTCCTCAGCCCATTTCTCTTTCTTGTAGCCCAGCTTCTTCTTGAGTTTGTTGATGATGATTTTATTGCTGGATTCTGCCTGCCCATTAGCTTGGGGATGGACAGGTGTTGAAGTGATCATCTTGATGCCCCAGCTTTCACAAAAGCTTGTAGTTCTCTTGCCTATAAACTGGGAGGCATTGTCGCATATGATTTCTGCCGGAATCCCAAATCTGGTGAGGATGTTCCTTTTGATGAAGAATATCACTTGTTTCTCCCTCACTTGAACATAGGCTTCTATCTTCAATCCACTTGGAGAAGTAATCCGTCATGGCAAGCATAAATACCTTTCCTCCAAGAGCTTTTGGCAGCTTACCTACAATGTCCATGCCTCACTTCATGAATGGCCATGGGGATACTATAGGATGCAGATGCTCAGCGGGTTGGTGGAGGATATTGCCATGCCTTTGACAAGCATCGCATTTCTGTGAGAAGCTCGCGGCATCCTTCTTCATAGTTGGCCAATAATATCCGAATCTGAGAACTTTAGAGAACAGTGCCCTGCCCCCAGTATGGTTCCCATAATCTCCACTGTGGATGTCTTCAAGCACCTCAAGAGCTTATGAATTTTCTAGGCACCTTAGGTAGACACCTGCAAGAGATCTTCTATATAGGATATTATTAATATTGGTATAGGGTACTACCTTTGTGCGAAAAACTCTGGGGTTTTCGCCCTTGGGAATCTCCTCATCTTTGAGATACTTCCTGATCGGGTAAGTCCAGGATTCCTGAGCATCTTCAGGATTCTCAACATCTGCACCTGCGTTATTGTTAACGGCCTGAGCTTCCTGTTGAGCTATCGCTGGCGTCAGGATGCGAGTTATTGGAATCTTGACATCCTCAAGGATCCTGAGCGATGAAGCCAAGTTTGCCAAGGCATCGGCTTCTGCATTGTCTTCTCTTGGCACCTGCGAAATGTTAAAATTTTCGAAAAATAGAGATAATTTTTTAACAACTTCAAGGTATTTGATCAGATTCTCCCCTCTAACTGCATACGAGCCATTAAATTGGTTAGTCAATTGAAGAGAATCAACAGATACTTGGATAGATAGGATTCCCATATCCTTGGCCAGCTGTAATCCAGCAATTAAAGCTTCATACCCAGCTTCATTATTGGTAGCCTGGAATTCACAGGATATGGATAGAGGTATTGTGTCCACCTGTGGCGATTTTAGCAGGATTGCCAGCCCTGTTCCTCTGACATTTGAGGAGCCGTCAATATAGAGGATCCAGCCTTTGAAAAACCGTATACGGATCGATTCTATGGATGAGACGGAAGTTTTGTCATTGAATCGTGTCAAATGATTACATAATCGAAGGAGTATACAAACGTTTAAGCTCTGGGGGAGGTTGGACAGAACCTTCCCTCTCAATCACACAGACACTAGACAGAAACTTACACAGAAATACAAAGATAACACTATTTATACTAAACTTTCTGTCCGAACTGGGGTAGCTCCGAACCTGGAGTTCGGACAACCTTCGGACACCCCCGAACTTGGAGTTCGGACCCCAGATCTTGTCCACTCTCAAATCTATTTGTTCGTCAATTCGAACAGTAACGACCACACAAGGTTCATGCACATAAAATTCCCCCTTGGACGTTACTGTCAAATCCAGACATTGATCTTCTAGCAATCATCATCAGTCAGTCTGCTACATCTTGAATCTTGATTTTCAGCAAACTCCCCTTGGACTGAACTTCAGGCATGCAGGAAACAGTTCACATCTTGTACAATCTCCACAACCAATAAAGTTCCCCCTAGCTTCAAGCACAACCATCCAACTCTGGACCCGACATATATGATAATGGTTCACTTCATCAGTCGTATCCGAATTTGTAAAGAAGCCTGAACATCACTGCATATTGACAACAATCTTTAATCTTCACCAAAATGTAATACATTCTGATCTTTATGAAAACAGACACAATTAGCATCTTCAATCACGGAAAATCCCCTTCAGCATCAAATCCATCCCAATATATTACTCCAGTAAACGTATATCTCGTTGCAGACTGGAATCTGACCAAGTCTTCCCACAACTCAAGAAAGTATCGGGCATATGACAGAGAGTTCCAAACCATAATTGAAACCTTTGACATATCGGTTCGCACGAACATCAGAGATATATCGGTTCGCACGAAAATCAGAATATACCACCTTTCCATGAAGATCAAAAACCACCATCATCCCTGAACTGATTGCTTTTGAATATTCACTTTTTCAGTTATGAAACTTTGAAAGTTTTTAGGGTCCCCATTTTCCCCCTAAACAAGTGAAATATTCAAATCTTCAATTTTCTATGATTCCAAACCCCGCAAGAACAAATCCTTTCTTTTTAGTGGAATGATAAACTCAATG
>JBCNJP010014340.1:0-11078 GCA_039602395.1 Deinandra increscens subsp. villosa | reverse complement strand
TGATGTGTTGCAAACACATCCTGTTTTTCCAGAGTCTTTTATTTAGTTATTTGAGTCAATTTGAGTCGGTTTTGTATTCGTTTTAGTTGTTTTTAGTTTAGTTTGTGTCTTTGAGTCTTATTTATGTTTTTATGAGTTTTTGCAGGTGTTTAGTCGATTCTCGAGGCCACGAGAGGAAAGTGAGAAGAAAACAAGAAGAAATAAAGAATAAGTGCTGAACAACAAGGTCCCAGGCGTATCGCCTGGGACATACAGATCTGTCAAGCGATACGCTTGGAGGAGAGTAGGTCAACGGAAGTCATAAGTCGGTTTGAACCCGACTATTTTGTCGCGTTTCAGAGTCCAGGCGTATCGCCTGCAAATGGCAGACCTCCAAGCGATACGCTTGGAGGGTGTTTTCCCGCAAACTTAGCTAGTTCGATATAAATTCGATTTTTAGGGTTCCATTCGAGGATACTACGACTTCCAGACGATTTGCAGAGCGATCAGAGGCGATTTTCAGAGGAGAAGAGAGCTGTGATCAAGGAGAAACATCGGGAGATCAAGATTTCATCAAGATTCAATATCCGGTTCTTCCGTATTCTTCGTTTTCATTATAAACTCTTTATTGCTCTCATGTTTTTGAACCAAGTTCCAGACTTTATCATGTTTTATGTTCAGACCATGATTGTAGGCTAAATTGATTGTGCCATCTAGGCCGTTTTGATGAGTTATTGATACTTTGACTTTATTCTCGGTTTTGACTAGTTGATTGATGTTACGATTCTATTAAACTCCAATGAATGCCATGTTTGATGCATATGTGTGTTATGAGCAGATTGTTAGTTGATTGTTGATGCATGATTTACCCGCGAATGTCTTTCGGTTTAGGTAGATTATCTGAAGTAGTTGACTTTAGGGTTAATTGCTAAAGTATAGTTTAGGGTTTCTTGAACTATTGCATTGATAATTAGTTGATGATTTGATTGTAATGTGCTGCCTATTCTGAGACTCAAAAGGTAAAGAATTGTCGGGTAGTTGGGTTGGTTAAAGTTCTAGGGTTAGCATTGTCTCAAAAGGAAGTGTCCTAGGGTTTTGATTAGCTTGGTATTCCGTGTCAGTCATGGTAGTTATTGGTAGCTCCTGCTAGGTCTAGGGTGTCTAAGATTGTTTCGAGGATGGTTAGGTTTAGTTGAGATAGGATGTACCCAAAAGGTGAACTTCTGTTCGAGCGTTAGAATTGTTGTCTAGGAAGGACTTAAAAGGTGAACTAGCAGCCATCAGATTAGTCGGAACCGAGGTAAAGTTAAGTGTCAATTACGAGTCTAGGTCTAGGTGGTATATCTCTCTCTCATCTGAGTTTCTCCAAAGTTTCCTGCTTTTGTCTGTGAGTTCGTTAGTGTTAGTTAAGTCAATCAATCTCAAATCAAAAACCCAAATTATCTCAGTATTTCCATTTTGTAGGTCCTAGGTTAGTTTTGTCTATAGAGTGTCTCTAGGGTTCGATATTCCCGGTCTTGCCTTAGCTTTACTACAATCCGACAGGTACACTTGCCTTAGGGTTCGGTCTAGTTTAGGTAGTTTCGGTAAAATTAGGTGTGTCTAGGTCTAGGTTTAGGTCTAGGTTTTAGTATATTTTAGTAGTGTTTTTAGTGTCGTTCCGAACACATCAAGTTTTTGGCGCCGTTGCCGGGGACACTTGGCAATAGCAAAATTAACTTAGGTCGTTGTTAGGAAATTTCGAGTCTTTTAGGGTTTTCCGTGTCTAGAGTTTTAGGATTTCCGTCTTCGAGTCTAGATTTTAGGGTTTTATTTTCTAATTTTTATCTTTCCTCCGTTTTATGCCACACACCCGTTCGCGAGGTCCACCTGAGCTTTCACCACTTTCTGATCCCGACGCGGACATTCGTGAACGGTTCCGCCTTCTTCGCACGGAGCTCGAGGCGTTCATTCATTTCCACCACTCATTCCAAACCATCCACCTTCCACACAGATCGCACGCGACACCAAACCCATTCCATTCCCCGACCTTTCATCCATGGCGGCACGTCGCACCGTCCACGAGCAGGCCAGCGCCGGAGTTACACGACGCTCGGTTTGCCATTGCGCAGCCAAACATTGCCAACACCGCGAATTGGCAAGTTCCGTCTCACGTCATCAATGCTCTTGCACATTCGATCCAGTTCCATGGACGTGAGGACGAAGATGCTCCGACGCATATCTCGCGCTTTATACGGATTTGCAATACGTTCGGACTCACGGGAGTCGCGAACGATACCATTTATCTGCGCTTGTTTCCATTCTCCCTTACGTCTCGAGCCGCCGAGTGGCTTGAGACGCTTCCGCCAAATTCGATCGCCACCTGGGACGATCTGACAGCTAAAATTCCTGAAAAAGTATCATCCTCCAGCCAAGGCTGCACGTACTCGGGAGGAAATCCACTCCTTTCGGATGGACCCCGATGAGCCTTATTCGGTTGCTTACGAACGATTCAACACTCTCCTGAGCAAATGTCCGCAACACGGGTTGACGGACTGGGCGATCATAGAAAAGTTCTACAATGGACTTCCTTATTCTGTTCAGAAGGAGTTCAACATTTCGGCTGGAGGACATATGATGGAAAAGCTCACTGTGGACGAATGCAAATCACTATTCGAGAGCTTTGCACTTGCTGAACAGCAGGCACCCGGAGGTCGGAGAGCCACCTTGGCCCCGACTAGATCACTCGCACCTTCTACATCTACCCGGAGTGTCAGTCACATTGGCTCAGAGACCATGACGCCTAAGGAGTTAGAGAACATCTATAGGGCTTTAGAAGAAATCAAACTCCATATCAAAGCCAAATGTGAGCTGTGTAGAGGCACTCACGACACCCGAGACTGCCCGCTTGCTCCCGCTGAGCAAGTCGACTATATTGGAAACCGAAACCAGTTCGGTAATTCTTTCCAGTCAGGGTGGAGGAGTGGCCAGAATTCAGGATGGCGAGAGGGAGGAAACCCACCTGGTTTTCCACCGAGGAATAACTATGGTGGAGGAGATGACGGGTCTGGTTTTAAGGAGATTAGGGAGCTTATTGCTAACCAGACCCAGATCCTGCAGCAGATGAGTGGCGAGAGATGAGGGGACACAGAAGAAGCTGGTAGAGCATGACACGTTACTGAGAAATCAGCAAGCTTCTTTCTTGGACTTACAGCGTTCGGTGGGCGACATCGCAAAGCAACTGAAAGAGCTCAATTCCCGCGGGGGTCAGTTTTTCGGTAGTACTTACAAGAACCCCAATGCCAATGTTAATGCCATTACTACTAGGAGCGGGAAGGTAGTCCAGGGACCATCACCGGCAGTAGTTGAGGAGGAACCGGTTGATGAGGAGTTGGAGCTAGAGACGCCTGACGGGAGGGTGCATCCGAGCGTAACGCCAGCAAGTACCGCACCAAACGTCGAGGCTGAAGTAGTTAGGAAACCGCCGGCTGGAGAGAAGCCGTTGAAGTGGGAGGCGGCTAAGGAGAAGAAGAGGGTGCGATTCGCGAGTAAACCAATCACAGAGGACGACCTGAAGCATGTGCCCTATCCTGAGAGATTGATTCAGCAAAAGAATGCGCGTGAATATGGGCAGTTTCTAGAGCTTCTTAAGCAACTTAGGATTACATTACCTTTCACTGATGTTTTAAAACAAATGCCTAAGTATGCTAAATTTTTAAAAGACATGTTAACAAATAAAAAGAAGCTTGAAAGTTTGTCCGATGTTACACTTGATGCCCAATGCTCCGCAATAGTACAGAATAAATTGCCCGAGAAACTTAATGACCCAGGGACCTTTACAATTCCTTGCTCTTTTGGTGATTCTTCTGTTACACGTGCCTTAGCTGATCTAGGTGCTTCTATCAATGTCATGCCTTTTTCTGTTTTTCAGCACCTAGGATTAGGCGAGTTAGAGCCGACTAGGATGACAATTTCTTTAGCAGATAGGTCGGTGGTTAGGCCCAAAGGAATAGTGGAAAATGTACTTGTGCAAGTTGATAAATTTTTGTTCCCTATAGACTTTGTGGTAGTTGACAGTGCATATGATGCTAGTTGCCCTTTGATTTTAGGTAGGCCTTTCCTTAGGACCGCCCGGGCGTTAGTTGATGTTTTTGCGGGCACCATCACTTTGAGGGTTGATCATGAGAGTGTTATGTTCGAGGTGGGTAGACGTGAGGATAGGGGCACCGAATCTGTGTGTTTGATAGGTACGTTGATGTCCTTCATAGATCTTGTGGTTGTAGGAAATCGGTTAGAGGATGATGAGATTGAAGAGGATGAGTGTGGGGAGAACACCGGGGGGTTAGTTGAAGTAGTTGATAAAACTGAGATTTTTGACCCGTTAGTGCAACCCGGTAAGGTAGAGAGTGTAGAAGTGGTTGACATGGTAGTTAATGAGGTGTTGAGTGACCTGTTAGGAGAACCCGAAGAGTTGGTGAGTGTGGAGAGTGAATTAGCAGTTGAAGAGGTAGTTAGGAAGGCCACACTTGGTGATTTAGGTGTTTTGCATGATGATATAGAGTTTAGGCCAAGTGTGGGGAGGTTGCATGTGGTTGTTAGTGAAAGTGACCCGTCTTTGAGATTTTTAGAGAAGATTAGGTTTCTTCCGGGTAGATACAAGCATTGGAAGGTTAAGATGATGTTGGGGTTACTGAAGTTGGTGGCTTTATGGGTTAGGAAGTTGGTAGATGGTTGGATGGATAGAAACCGGGTGCAATCCGGTAGTTTTGTGATCAAGGATGTGAAATCGAAGCCTCCGGATGGTTTGGGAGGTTGTTTTTCTGTTTTGTGCTGATCGATGAAGTGCCTGGGTTGTATATTATTGTACTTGTGGTCTTTTAATTTCTGCAATTTTTAGTTTTCGTGCATTTTGCGTCTTTTCGGTTTTGTGTTTTTCAGTGTTTGCAGGTGATTCTAGAGATTCAAGAGATGGAGCAAGGTGAGTTGTGCAGGTCTTGAGTACAGGTTTTGACTGAATAATTTCGACCATAGGGACCTGGAGGAAGGAGAAAAGAGATAGAAAAATTTTGAGGCAACAAAGCTCCAAAAATTCCCTGGAAATTGCGTTCACAGGCGTATCGCCTGGAGGTTGGTAGGTTATAGGCGATACGCCTGCAGTGTTGAGACGGGGCCGGTTGTTTGCAGTTCCAGGCGTATCGCCTGGGACAGTCACGGATGTAGGCGATACGCCTGGAGGAGGTATGTCAGAAAACTTTAATTTTAATTTTTTATTATTTCTGTTTACCGAGTTTGTGCCGGTTTGATTGCGGTCGATGTTCTGAGTCTCTGGAGTTCCAGGTGAGCACGTTTCAACTTATTTTATTTTATTTTTAGTTTTATTGATTTTCCTTTTTCGTGCTTTATTTTTATTCCATTCCACATTGAGGGCAATGTGTCGTTCAAGTGTGGGGATGGGAGACTTGCGTCTTGAGTCTTTTATTTTTATTTTTAGTGTGTTTTATTTGAGTCTTGAAAATAAAAATTTGAAAAATTGTTCAAAAATGTCCGAGATTCTGGCTGCAATTTAAATGGAAAATGATAGGTAAAACTGGGAATTGATTTTCTAATTTTGTGCTTGAATGTTAAATATGACTTAAAGTGAATAATTTGGGGAAATGTGGTAAAGTATGGTGAGAATGGAAAGCATTACTAGTCTATGATGTGTCGGTAGGCCCAGCTGACCTAGGAGTAGCTTAAATAGCCTGTGTGTTTATTGTTGTATAAATATGCTAATCAGTCTGCTAGTGGGTTCCCATTTTAGGAGTGATAGGAATACTGAACCTGATGATTAGGAGGAAAGAGACCGCTTTAGGCTAGATACTCCTATGTCCTTAGAATATCCAATGAGCATGTTAGTTAATAATTTGGTTAATGAATTAGAGTGAAGGGACAAAATACTCATGTACGAACTAAGGATGGTATCCCGTGGTAAGTGCCTCTGATGATGTTCCGGATCTCGCGGGCAAAATACTCACGTATGATTTTAGGGATAGCATCTCGAAAAGAATGCCTCTGATGATGTCCGTTGGTAATTTTAGGTAAAAGTGACCAATTATTAAAAAAAAGAAAATGAATGAAAAAAAAAGAAAATGATAGAATTAGAGAATAAATGCTCAGAAATTTGCATTCCAATCAATTAGTTATTCTTTGGACATCCTAGTATCTGGTTTAAGGGGGGTTGGAGAAAATATAAAATTTAAATCATTATACCCTTTGCTTTGACTGAATATGATTCGGTAGTAGGTTGAACTTGAGCTTTCTTTAGTGGGATCCATAGGTAGACTGAACTTATATCTGGTAATTTCATAAACACATGGGGGCGAAAGAAAAGGTTGGTGGTTGGGTTTAATCGGATCGAAATATCGGCAATTGTAGTTAGTGTGTTAGTACGTTATGGAATGTGGAATTGTATGGTGGATGTTAAATTTAAATGTTGAATGTTTAGAAGTCAATTTCCTGGTTGTGATTCCATTGCAGTATTTTTCGAGGACGAAAAAAGAGTCAGTGTGGGGATGTTTGATGTGTTGCAAACACATCCCATTTCCAGGGTCTTTTAGTTAGTTATTTGAGTCATTTTGAGTCGGTTTTGTATTTGTTTTAGATTGTTTTTAGTTTAAGTTTGTGTCTTTGGGTCTTGTATTTATGTTTTTATAAGTTTTGCAGGAGTTTTGTGAATTCCCGAGGCCACGAGAGAAAGTTGAGAAGATTAAGTGAAGAAAATAAAGAAGAAGTGTTGAATAAGCAAGTACCAGGCGTATCGCCTGGGAGCTCATGACTTGTAAGCGATACGCTTGCAAGTGGAAAAGTCAACGGAAGCTTAAGTCGGTTTGACCCGACTATTTTGTCGTGTTCAGGGTCCAGGCGTATCGCCTGCCAGTTTCAGGCCTCCAAGCGATACGCTTGGAGGGTGTTTTCCCGCAAACTTAGCAGGTTCGATATAAATTCGATTTTTAGGGTTGCAATTCGGGATTACTACGACTTCCAGACGATTTGCAGAGCGACTAAGAGGCGATTTTCAGAGGAGAAGAGAGCTGTGATCAAGGAGAAACATCGGGAGATCAAGATTTCATCAAGATTCAATATCCGGTTCTTCCGTATTCTTCGTTTTCATTATAAACTCTTTATTGACTATCATGTTTTTGAACCAAGTTCCAGACTTTATCATGTTTTATGTTCAGACCATGATTGTAGGCTAAATTGATTGTGCCATCTAGGCCGTTTTGATGAGTTATTGATACTTTGACTTTATTCTCGGTTTTGACTAGTTGATTGATGTTACGATTCTATTAAACTCCAATGAATGCCATGTTTGATGCATATGTGTGTTATGAGCAGATTGTTAGTTGATTGTTGATGCATGATTTACCCGCGAATGTCTTTCGGTTTAGGTAGATTATCCGAAGTAGTTGACTTTAGGGTTAATTGCTAAAGTATAGTTTAGGGTTTCTTGAACTATTGCATTGATAATTAGTTGATGATTTGATTGTAATGTGCTGCCTATTCTGAGACTCAAAAGGTAAAGGATTGTCGGGTATTTGGGTTGGTTAAAGTTCTAGGTTAGCATTGTCTCAAAAGGAAGTGTCCTAGGGTTTTGATTAGCTTGGTATTCCGTGTCAGTCATGGTAGTTATTGGTAGCTCCTGCTAGGTCTAGGGTGTCTAAGATTAGTTTCGAGGACGGTTAGGTTTAGTTGAGATAGGATGTACCCAAAAGGTGAACTTCTGTTCGAGCGTTAGAATTGTTGTCTAGGAAGGACTTAAAAGGTGAACTAGCAGCCATCAGGATTAGTCAGAACCGAGGTAAAGTTAAGTGTCGAATTACGAGTCTAGGTCTAGGTGGTATACTCTCTCTCATCTGAGTTTCTCCAAAGTTTCCTGCTTTTGTCTGTGAGTTCGTTAGTGTTAGTTAAGTCAGTTAAATCAAATCTCAAATCAAAACCCAAATTATCTCAGTATTTCCATTTCGTAGGTCCTAGGTTAGTTTTGTCTATAGAGTGTCTCTAGGGTTCGATATTCCCGGTCTTGCCTTAGCTTAGCTACAATCCGACAGGTACACTTGCCTTAGGGTTCGGTCTAGTTTAGGTAGTTTCGGTAAAATTAGGTGTGTCTAGGTCTAGGTTTAGGTCTAGGTTATTTATAGTATTTTTATAGTCGTTCCGAACACATCAAATGCACATCTGTATACTAAGAGGGCACTGTGCAAAGCAAATGTAATTTTCTGGTTTGTGGGTTTTGACGGTGCGATGTACGTCTCTCTCTCGCTCTTCTATCTCTCTTGGATTTTTATTGTGGGCGGTGCCTTGGATTTGTTACTCTCTCTCTCTCTAAATGCTTATCTACGACTCAAGATTCACAGTACATAGATATCTCTCTCTACTTCATCATCGATTCTCTCTCGAAACCCCACTTCCCGTCACTTTAGATCTAAACTTTTTCTCTCTACAAATGGGTTACATATTCGCCGTCGTCGATCTGAAACTCCAGCCGATGACGCCGCCGTTTCTGACGGTCGATGACGCTGTCGTTACTCACGACCGGCGCCGCCGCCGTTTCTGACGGCTGGTGACGCCACTGTGCAGCCATATATCTTGCACTGTGATATACGACGACGATGGGCTTAGGGTTTCAGGTGACAGTTATGGCTCTGTAAGGAAAACCGGTGGGTTTTGCTTTGTTGCTTTTTCTAAAGATATGAAGATCTTTTACAGATCTGACCAAATTGTGTTTTGTTTGGTTTATTTTTGTCGGCTTGGTTTCGCGATGATCCTACCGGCGGCGGAGCCAAGTTTTACGCAGCATCCGCCGGTTATGAGCGATTGCTGTCTTTTAGTATGGCTAAAGGCGATTATTGTTGCCTAATGTTGTTGTTGGGTTTCTGCTTATGCCGATCCTGTTTGGTATTCGGCTTTTACTCATTCAAATGATCATCATGCAACTGACCTAAGTCATTTGCAGACATATCACCTTCTCCAATTTTCCCAAAAATTGAACCATTTGACGATGAAATAAATGCAGATAGCAATGAAGCTAAATCCTCAGATGCCTTGTCAGGAATTGTAGGCTTTGATGATTGATTTGGACTTGTAAAAGTACAACTTGGAGAATAACCATAACTCTCAGTTTTTCCAGCAAGAAATGCAGTAGTAGGACCTTCACTGAAAATGTTTGACTTTTTAGCATTTATGGTAGAATCATTTTCACCACGATATGCAGCTGGATTCTGTACTTGTGCAGGCATGGATTTGTTGACACTCAACTCCATATCTCTTGCTTGTATCTGCTCAATCAAATTGATGAATGACAACCCTGAAAATTCTTTATCATGAGTAATCATCATTACATAGTTTTCTCATTTTTCAGGTAATGCCTCTAGTATCTTCTCTTTCAGATCAGCTTCTTCCTTTTTGATGCCAACTAAAGCCATTTCACTTAATAAATGTGAAAACCGAGTAATAAGCTTTGAAATATTCTCATTTGGATAATGCTTGAAATTGTCGAACTCTTTTCTTAGAACCTTTTGTTTGCTTTTCTTGAATTGATCATTACCCTCACATCGTTTCTGAATTGCATCCCACAACTCTTTTGCAGAAGTATACGCAGAAAATTGATGTAATAAGTCGGAAGGTAGTGCCATTGTTAAAGCACCATAAGCTTTTTGTTCTGCTTGATATGCCTTCTTTTGCTCACCAGTAAGACTTTGTTGCAAAACTGGCCTTCCATTTGTTCCTGTTGGATACTCGTATAGATTATTGTAAGATATCCAAAAATCAACATCATTAGCACCAACATATGCATTGAATCGCTTCACCCAACTATGATAATCTTCCAATCTGAGCAATTTCGGAACTTTCTGACTTGTTCCTATTTCATTATCATAGTTAATGATAGTTTGCATCGTGTTTTGAATCGCGGAAAACGCTTGAAAATCCGACATATTTTCCGAAATATGACACTTCAAAAACTTCGAACTCAAAAACGGAGGTCTTCCAAGCGGATTTAGGGGGTCAAAACTGGACAATACTGGCCATAGGCCAGTACAAGTCCTAGATCTCGTCGAGACGAACGTTTTGGCTGGTATTGGGTTCCATAACTCTTTACGGTTCTCAAGTTACGTCAGTTTTAGTGATGAACACTTTTCTGCCAGCGGACCAAAACACTTTCAGCGGACCAAAACCCGGATCAGTTCGAACAGCGGATCAAACTACGATTCAGCGGACCAGATTATACCTCAGCGGACCAGATTATACCTGCGGATCAGATTGATAACCAGCGGACCAGAATATATACCTGCGGACCAGATGTGATACGGCGGACCAGAACTGGTAGGCGGACCAGATTTTTCAGCGGATCAACTGGACCGATAACCGCCACGGACCAGCTCGATGAATATTGCCTAGCGGACCAGGCGGCGGACCAGTCTGTTCATTGGGCGGACCAGTCGCGTTTCACGCAGAATGAACCTGAAATTTTGAATTTCTGCTGCTTTTGACTGGAATTTGGATCACGAAGGTGCGCAAACACTATAGGAACACTCGAAAATCATTTTTCACCATAGAAACACTCGGAATTGGAAGAATTTGATGAAAAATGTAAGAACCCCAAACTTTCTCTCTCTAAAACTCTCCAAAATCACAGAATATGATCAGCAAATGGAACCAGATAGCTCTGATACCACTTGTAAAATCATGGAGCGATGGATCGATTGCTAATCAAGTGATAATGAGATGAAACGAGATCAAAAGTAAATACAAACGTGATTTGTATTGATGAAGACTTGAGAGCATACACACAGAAAGACACACACAGAAATGTAGAATATGACTAGAAGTTCTAAGTCAGTAGCTCTCAACATAAACTACCTATTTATAGGTGACTTAACTAACTGGCCAGCGTACCACATTGGTACGCCGTACCAACTGGTCCGGCGGACCATGTGGTACGCCCAGTTGCCTAACAAGACTCACACAGTTGCTCTCATTACATAGATACAATACACGAGACACATCGTAGACCATAGGGATATGCTCTAACATAGACACAAACCGAAACTAAAACCGACACCCGACGGGCCCGGAAACACTAT
>JBCNJP010014339.1:0-11078 GCA_039602395.1 Deinandra increscens subsp. villosa | reverse complement strand
AAGTCCTAGTAAGGTGTGTATATAACCAATAATTTGTATTTAGGACCAGTGATGGCCCAATAATGTGTGTTTAGTTGGGACTAATGAGTCCCACAAAGGTGTGTATATAACCAATAAGTTCTGTTTAGGACCAATGATGGCCCAATAAGGTGTGTTTAGTAGGGCAATGAGGGTCGGTTGGGACCAATAAGTCCTAGTAAGGTGTGTCTTATATAACCAATAAGTTGTGTTTAGGACCAATGATGGCCCAATAATGTGTGTTTAAGGGCAATGAGGGTCAGTTGGAACAAATGAGTACCAATAAAGTGTGTATATAACCAATAAGTTGTGTTTACGACCAATTATGGCCCAATAAGGTGTGTTTAGTTGGGACCAATGAGTCCCACTAATGTGTGCATATAACCAATATGTTGTGTTTAGGACCAATGATGGCACAATAAAGTGGGTTTAGGGACGATGAGGGTTAGTTGGCACCAATGAGTCCTAATAAGGTGTTTATATAACCAATAAGTTGTGTTTACGACCAATTATGGCCCAATATGGTGTGTTTAGTTGGGACTAATGAGTCCCACTAAGGTGTGTATATAACCAATAAGTTATGTTTAGGACCAATGATGGCCCAATAAGGTGTGTTTAGTAGGGCAATGAGGGTCGGTTAGGACCAATAAGTCCTAGTAAGGTGTGTATATAACCAATAAGTTGTGTTTAGGACCAATGATGGCCCAATAATGTGTGTTCAAGGGCAATGAGGGTCAGTTGGAACCAATGAGTAGCAATAAAGTGTGTATATAACCAATAAGTTGTGTTTACGACCAATTATGGCCCAATAAGGTGTGTTTAGTTGGGACCAATGAGTCCCACTAATGTGTGTATATAACCAATACGTTGTGTTTAGGACCAATGATGGCACAATAAAGTGGGTTTAGGGACAATGAGGGTTAGTTGGCACCAATGAGTCCTAATAAGGTGTTTATATAACCAATAAGTTGTGTTTACGACCAATTATGGCCCAATATGGTGTTTTTAGTTGGGACTAATGAGTCCCACCAAGGTGTGTTTATAACCAATAAGTTATGTTTAGGACCAATGATGGCCCAATAAGGTGTGTTTAGTAGGGCAATGAGGGTCGGTTAGGACCAATAAGTCCTAGTAAGGTGTGTATATAACCAATAAGTTGTGTTTAGGACCAATGATGGCCGAATAATGTGTTTTTAAGGGCAATGAGGGTCAGTTGGGACTAATGAGTCCCAATAAGGTGTGTATATAACCAATAGGTTGTGTTTACGACCAATTATGGCCCAATAAAGTGTGTTTAGTTGGGACCAATGAGTCCCACTAATATGTGTATATAACCAATATGTTGTGTTTAGGACCAATGATGGCACAATAAAGTGTCTTTAGGGACAATGAGGGTCAGTTGGGACCAATGAGTCCTAATAAGGTGTGTATATAACCAATAAGTTGTGTTTACGACCAATTATAGCAAATGCACCACCTGTTCTTATATAATCATACATTCTCACTTGGTGTGTTTAGTTGGGACCAATGAGTCCCACTAAGGTGTGTATATAACCAATACGTTTTAGTTAGGACAAATGATGGCCCAATAAGGTGTGTTTAGGGGCAATGAGGGTTAGTTGGGACCAATGCGTCCCAATAATGCGTGTATATAACTAATAAGTTGTGTTTAGGACCAATGATGGCCGAATAAGGTGTGTTTAGTAGGGCAATGAGGGTCGGTTGGGACCAATAAGTCCTAGAAAGGTGTGTCTTATATAACCAATAAGTTGTGTTTAGGACCAATGATGGCCCAATAATGTGTGTTTAAGGGCAATGAGGGTCAGTTGGGACCAATGAGTCCCAATAAAGTGTGTATATATATAACCAATAAGTTGTGTTTACGACCAATTATGGCCCAATAAGGTGTGTTTAGTTGGGACCAATGAGTCCCACTAATTTGTGTATATAACCAATACGTTGTGTTTAGGACCAATGATGACACAATAAAGTGGGTTTAGGGACAATGAGGGTTAGTTGGCACCAATGAGTCCTAATAAGGTGTTTATATAACCAATAAGTTGTGTTTACGACCAATTATGGCCCAATATGGTGTGTTTAGTTGGGACTAATGAGTCCCACTAAGGTGTGTATATAACCAATAAGTTATGTTTAGGACCAATGATGGCCCAATAAGGTGTGTTTAGTCGGTACAATGAGCGTCGGTTAGGACCAATAAGTCCTAGTAAGGTGTGTATATAACCAATAAGTTGTGTTTAGGACCAATGATGGCCCAATAATGTGTGTTTAGTTGGGACTAATGAGTCCCACAAAGGTGTGTATATAACCAATAAGTTGTGTTTAGGACCAATGATGGCCCAATAATGTGTGTTTAGTAGGGAAATGAGGGTCGGTTGGGGCCAATAAGTCCTAGTAAGGTGTGTCTTATATAACCAATAAGTTGTGTTTAGGACCAATGATGGCCGAATAATGTGTTTTTAAGGGCAATGAGGGTCAGTTGGGACTAATGAGTCCCAATAAGGTGTGTATATAACCAATAGGTTGTGTTTACGACCAATTATGGCCCAATAAAGTGTGTTTAGTTGGGACCAATGAGTCCCACTAATATGTGTATATAACCAATATGTTGTGTTTAGGACCAATGATGGCACAATAAAGTGTCTTTAGGGACAATGAGGGTCAGTTGGGACCAATGAGTCCTAATAAGGTGTGTATATAACCAATAAGTTGTGTTTACGACCAATTATAGCAAATGCACCACCTGTTCTTATATAATCATACATTCTCACTTGGTGTGTTTAGTTGGGACCAATGAGTCCCACTAAGGTGTGTATATAACCAATACGTTTTAGTTAGGACAAATGATGGCCCAATAAGGTGTGTTTAGGGGCAATGAGGGTTAGTTGGGACCAATGCGTCCCAATAATGCGTGTATATAACTAATAAGTTGTGTTTAGGACCAATGATGGCCGAATAAGGTGTGTTTAGTAGGGCAATGAGGGTCGGTTGGGACCAATAAGTCCTAGAAAGGTGTGTCTTATATAACCAATAAGTTGTGTTTAGGACCAATGATGGCCCAATAATGTGTGTTTAAGGGCAATGAGGGTCAGTTGGGACCAATGAGTCCCAATAAAGTGTGTATATATATAACCAATAAGTTGTGTTTACGACCAATTATGGCCCAATAAGGTGTGTTTAGTTGGGACCAATGAGTCCCACTAATTTGTGTATATAACCAATACGTTGTGTTTAGGAAAAATGATGACACAATAAAGTGGGTTTAGGGACAATGAGGGTTAGTTGGCACTAATGAGTCCTAATAAGGTGTTTATATAACCAATAAGTTGTGTTTACGACCAATTATGGCCCAATATGGTGTGTTTAGTTGGGACTAATGAGTCCCACTAAGGTGTGTTTATAACCAATAAGTTATGTTTAGGACCAATGATGGCCCAATAAGGTGTGTTTAGTCGGTAAATGAGCGTCGGTTAGGACCAATAAGTCCTAGTAAGGTGTGTATATAACCAATAAGTTGTGTTTAGGACCAATGATGGCCCAATAATGTGTGTTTAGTTGGGACTAATGAGTCCCACAAAGGTGTGTATATAACCAATAAGTTGTGTTTAGGACCAATGATGGCCCAATAATGTGTGTTTAGTAGGGCAATGAGGGTCGGTTGGGGCCAATAAGTCCTAGTAAGGTGTGTCTTATATAACCAATAAGTTGTGTTTAGGACCAATGATGGCCCAATAATGTGTGTTTAAGGGCAATGAGGGTCAGTTGGAACCAATGAGTACCAATAAAGTGTGTATATAACCAATAAGTTGTGTTTACGACCAATTATGGCCCAATAAGGTGTGTTTAGTTGGGACCAATGAGTCCCACTAATGTGTGTATATAACCAATACGTTGTGTTTAGGACCAGTGATGGCACAATAAAGTGGGTTTAGGGACAATGAGGGTTAGTTGGCACCAATGAGTCCTAATAAGGTGTTTATATAACCAATAAGTTGTGTTTACGACCAATTATGGCCCAATATGGTGTTTTTAGTTGGGACTAATGAGTCCCACCAAGGTGTCTATATAACCAATAAGTTATGTTTAGGACCAATGATGGCCCAATAAGGTGTGTTTAGTAGGGCAATGAGGGTCGGTTAGGACCAATAAGTCCTAGTAAGGTGTGTATATAACCAATAAGTTGTGTTTAGGACCAATGATGGCCGAATAATGTGTGTTTAAGGGCAATGAGGGTCAGTTGGGACCAATGAGTCCCAATAAGGTGTGTATATAACCAATAGGTTGTGTTTACGACCAATTATGGCCCAATAAAGTGTGTTTAGTTGGGACCAATGAGTCCCACTAATATGTGTATATAACCAATATGTTGTGTTTAGGACCAATGATGGCACAATAAAGTGTCTTTAGGGACAATGAGGGTCAGTTGGGACCAATGAGTCCTAATAAGGTGTGTATATAACCAATAAGTTGTGTTTACGACCAATTATAGCAAATGCACCACCTGTTCTTATATAATCATACATTCTCACTTGGTGTGTTTAGTTGGGACCAATGAGTCCCACTAAGGTGTGTATATAACCAATACGTTTTAGTTAGGACAAATGATGGCCCAATAAGGTGTGTTTAGGGGCAATGAGGGTTAGTTGGGACCAATGCGTCCCAATAATGCGTGTATATAACTAATAAGTTGTGTTTAGGACCAATGATGGCCGAATAAGGTGTGTTTAGTAGGGCAATGAGGGTCGGTTGGGACCAATAAGTCCTAGAAAGGTGTGTCTTATATAACCAATAAGTTGTGTTTAGGACCAATGATGGCCCAATAGTGTGTGTTTAAGGGCAATGAGGGTCAGTTGGGACCAATGAGTCCCAATAAAGTGTGTATATATATAACCAATAAGTTGTGTTTACGACCAATTATGGCCCAATAAGGTGTGTTTAGTTGGGACCAATGAGTCCCACTAATTTGTGTATATAACCAATACGTTGTGTTTAGGACCAATGATGACACAATAAAGTGGGTTTAGGGACAATGAGGGTTAGTTGGCACCAATGAGTCCTAATAAGGTGTTTATATAACCAATAAGTTGTGTTTACGACCAATTATGGCCCAATATGGTGTGTTTAGTTGGGACTAATGAGTCCCACTAAGGTGTGTATATAACCAATAAGTTATGTTTAGGACCAATGATGGCCCAATAATGTGTGTTTAGTCGGTAAATGAGCGTCGGTTAGGACCAATAAGTCCTAGTAAGGTGTGTATATAACCAATAAGTTGTATTTAGGACCAATGATGGCCCAATAATGTGTGTTTAGTTGGGACTAATGAGTCCCACAAAGGTGTGTATATAACCAATAAGTTGTGTTTAGGACCAATGATGGCCCAATAAGGTGTGTTTAGTAGGGCAATGAGGGTCGGTTGGGACCAATAAGTCCTAGTAAGGTGTGTCTTATATAACCAATAAGTTGTGTTTAGGACCAATGATGGCCCAATAATGTGTGTTTAAGGGCAATGAGGGTCAGTTGGAACCAATGAGTACCAATAAAGTGTGTATATAACCAATAAGTTGTGTTTACGGCCAATTATGGCCCAATAAGGTGTGTTTAGTTGGGACCAATGAGTCCCACTAATGTGTGTATATAACCAATACGTTGTGTTTAGGACCAGTGATGGCACAATAAAGTGGGTTTAGGGACAATGAGGGTTAGTTGGCACCAATGAGTCCTAATAAGGTGTTTATATAACCAATAAGTTGTGTTTACGACCAATTATGGCCCAATATGGTGTTTTTAGTTGGGACTAATGAGTCCCACCAAGGTGTGTATATAACCAATAAGTTATGTTTAGGACCAATGATAGCCCAATAAGGTGTGTTTAGTAGGGCAATGAGGGTCGGTTAGGACCAATAAGTCCTAGTAAGGTGTGTATATAACCAATAAGTTGTGTTTAGGACCAATGATGGCCCAATAATGTGTGTTTAAGGGCAATGAGGGTCAGTTGGGACCAATGAGTCCCAATAAGGTGTGTATATAACCAATACGTTGTGTTTACGACCAATTATGGCCCAATAAAGTGTGTTTAGTTGGGACCAATGAGTCCCACTAATGTGTGTATATAACCAATATGTTGTGTTTAGGACCAATGATGACACAATAAAGTGGGTTTAGGGACAATGAGGGTTAGTTGGCACCAATGAGTCCTAATAAGGTGTTTATATAACCAATAAGTTGTGTTTACGACCAATTATGGCCCAATATGGTGTGTTTAGTTGGGACTAATGAGTCCCACTAAGGTGTGTATATAACCAATAAGTTATGTTTAGGACCAATGATGGCCCAATAATGTGTGTTTAGTCGGTAAATGAGCGTCGGTTAGGACCAATAAGTCCTAGTAAGGTGTGTATATAACCAATAAGTTGTATTTAGGACCAATGATGGCCCAATAATGTGTGTTTAGTTAGGACTAATGAGTCCCACAAAGGTGTGTATATAACCAATAAGTTGTGTTTAGGACCAATGATGGCCCAATAAGGTGTGTTTAGTAGGGCAATGAGGGTCGGTTGGGACCAATAAGTCCTAGTAAGGTGTGTCTTATATAACCAATAAGTTGTGTTTAGGACCAATGATGGCCCAATAATGTGTGTTTAAGGGCAATGAGGGTCAGTTGGGACCAATGAGTCCCAATAAGGTGTGTATATAACCAATAGGTTGTGTTTACGACCAATTATGGCCCAATAAACTGTGTTTAGTTGGGACCAATGAGTCCCACTAATGTGTGTATATAACCAATATGTTGTGTTTAGGACCAATGATGGCACAATAAAGTGTCTTTAGGGACAATGAGGGTCAGTTTGGGACCAATGAGTCCTAATAAGGTGTGTATATAACCAATAAGTTGTGTTTACAACCAATTATAGCAAATGCACCACCTGTTCTTATATAATCATACATTCTCACTTGGTGTGTTTAGTTGGGACCAATGAGTCCCACTAAGGTGTGTATATAACCAATACGTTTTAGTTAGGACAAATGATGGCCCAATAAGGTGTGTTTAGGGGCAATGAGGGTTAGTTGGGACCAATGCGTCCCAATAATGCGTGTATATAACTAATAAGTTGTGTTTAGGACCAATGATGGCCGAATAAGGTGTGTTTAGTAGGGCAATGAGGGTCGGTTGGGACCAATAAGTCCTAGAAAGGTGTGTCTTATATAACCAATAAGTTGTGTTTAGGACCAATGATGGCCCAATAATGTGTGTTTAAGGGCAATGAGGGTCAGTTGGGACCAATGAGTCCCAATAAAGTGTGTATATATATAACCAATAAGTTGTGTTTACGACCAATTATGACCCAATAAGGTGTGTTTAGTTGGGACCAATGAGTCCCACTAATGTGTGTATATAACCAATAAGTTGTGTTTAGGACCAAATACGGCACAATAAAGTGGGTTTAGGGACAGTGAGGGTTACTTGGCACCAATGAGTCCTAATAAGGTGTTTATATAAACAATAAGTTGTGTTTACGACCAATTATGGCCCAATATGGTGTGTTTAGTTGGCACTAATGAGTCCCACTAAGGTGTGTATATAACCAATATGTTATGTTTAGGACCAATGATGGCCCAATAAGGTGTGTTTAGTAGGGCAATGAGGGTCGGTTAGGACCAATAAGTCCTAGTAAGGTGTGTATATAACAAATAAGTTATGTTTAGGACCAATGATGGCCCAATAATGTGTGTTTAGTTGGGACTAATGAGTCCCACTAAGGTGTGTATATAACCAATAAGTTGTGTTTAGGACCAATGATGGCCCAATAAGGTGTGTTTAGTAGGGCAATGAGGGTCGGTTGGGACCAATAAGTCCTAGTAAGGTGTGTCTTATATAACCAATAAGTTGTGTTTAGGACCAATGATGGCCCAATAATGTGTGTTTAAGGGCAATGAGGGTCAGTTGGAACCAATGAGTACCAATAAAGTGTCTATATAACCAATAAGTTGTGTTTACGACCAATTATGGCCCAATAAGGTGTGTTTAGTTGGGACCAATGAGTCCCACTAATGTGTGTATATAACCAATACGTTGTGTTTAGGACCAATGATGGCACAATAAAGTGGGTTTAGGGACAATGAGGGTTAGTTGGCACCAATGAGTCCTAATAAGGTGTTTATATAACCAATAAGTTGTGTTTACGACCAATTATGGCCCAATATGGTGTGTTTAGTTGGGACTAATGAGTCCCACTAAGGTGTGTATATAACCAATAAGTTATGTTTAGGACCAATGATGGCCCAATAAGGTGTGTTTAGTCGGGCAATGAGCGTCGGTTAGGACCAATAAGTCCTAGTAAGGTGTGTATATAACCAATAAGTTGTGTTTAGGACCAATGATGGCCCAATAATGTGTGTTTAGTTGGGACTAATGAGTCCCACAAAGGTGTGTATATAACCAATAAGTTGTGTTTAGGACCAATGATGGCCCAATAAGGTGTGTTTAGTAGGGCAATGAGGGTCGGTTGGGACCAATAAGTCCTAGTAAGGTGTGTCTTATATAACCAATAAGTTGTGTTTAGGACCAATGATGGCCCAATAATGTGTGTTTAAGGGCAATGAGGGTCAGTTGGAACCAATGAGTACCAATAAAGTGTGTATATAACCAATAAGTTGTGTTTACGACCAATTATGGCCCAATAAGGTGTGTTTAGTTGGGACCAATGAGTCCCAGTAATGTGTGTATATAACCAATACGTTGTGTTTAGGACCAATGATGGCACAATAAAGTGGGTTTAGGGACAATGAGGGTTAGTTGGCACCAATGAGTCCTAATAAGGTGTTTATATAACCAATAAGTTGTGTTTACGACCAATTATGGCCCAATATGGTGTTTTTAGTTGGGACTAATGAGTCCCACCAAGGTGTGTATATAACCAATAAGTTATGTTTAGGACCAATGATGGCCCAATAAGGTGTGTTTAGTAGGGCAATGAGGGTCGGTTATGACCAATAAGTCCTAGTAAGGTGTGTATATAACCAATAAGTTGTGTTTAGGACCAATGATGGCCCAATAATGTGTGTTTAAGGGCAATGAGGGTCAGTTGGGACCAATGAGTCCCAATAAGGTGTGTATATAACCAATAGGTTGTGTTTATGACCAATTATGGCCCAATAAAGTGTGTTTAGTTGGGACCAATGAGTCCCACTAATATGTGTATATAACCAATATGTTGTGTTTAGGACCAATGATGGCACAATAAAGTGTCTTTAGGGACAATGAGGGTCAGTTGGGACCAATGAGTCCTAATAAGGTGTGTATATAACCAAGAAGTTGTGTTTACGACCAATTATAGCAAATGCACCACCTGTTCTTATATAATCACACATTCTCAGTTGGTGTGTTTAGTTGGGACCAATGAGTCCCACTAAGGTGTGTATATAACCAATACGTTTTAGTTTAGGACAAATGATGGCCCAATAAGGTGTGTTTAGTAGGGCAATGAGGGTCGGTTGGGACCAATAAGTCCTAGAAAGGTGTGTCTTATATAACCAATAAGTTGTGTTTAGGACCAATGATGGCCCAATAATGTGTGTTTAAGGGCAATGAGGGTCAGTTGGGACCAATGAGTCCCAATAAAGTGTGTATATATATAACCAATAAGTTGTGTTTACGACCAATTATGACCCAATAAGGTGTGTTTAGTTGGGACCAATGAGTCCCACTAATGTGTGTATATAACCAATAAGTTGTGTTTAGGACCAAATGACGGCACAATAAAGTGGGTTTAGGGACAGTGAGGGTTACTTGGCACCAATGAGTCCTAATAAGGTGTTTATATAAACAATAAGTTGTGTTTACGACCAATTATGGCCCAATATGGTGTGTTTAGTTGGGACTAATGAGTCCCACTAAGGTGTGTATATAACCAATAAGTTATGTTTAGGACCAATGATGGCCCAATAAGGTGTGTTTAGTAGGGCAATGAGGGTCGGTTAGGACCAATAAGTCCTAGTAAGGTGTGTATATAACAAATAAGTTATGTTTAGGACCAATGATGGCCCAATAATGTGTGTTTAGTTGGGACTAATGAGTCCCACTAAGGTGTGTATATAACCAATAAGTTGTGTTTAGGACCAATGATGGCCCAATAAGGTGTGTTTAGTAGGGCAATGAGGGTCGGTTGGGACCAATAAGTCCTAGTAAGGTGTGTCTTATATAACCAATAAGTTGTGTTTAGGACCAATGATGGCCCAATAATGTGTGTTTAAGGGCAATGAGGGTCAGTTGGAACCAATGAGTACCAATAAAGTGTCTATATAACCAATAAGTTGTGTTTACGACCAATTATGGCCCAATAAGGTGTGTTTAGTTGGGACCAATGAGTCCCACTAATGTGTGTATATAACCAATACGTTGTGTTTAGGACCAATGATGGCACAATAAAGTGGGTTTAGGGACAATGAGGGTTAGTTGGCACCAATGAGTCCTAATAAGGTGTTTATATAACCAATAAGTTGTGTTTACGACCAATTATGGCCCAATATGGTGTGTTTAGTTGGGACTAATGAGTCCCACTAAGGTGTGTATATAACCAATAAGTTATGTTTAGGACCAATGATGGCCCAATAAGGTGTGTTTAGTCGGGCAATGAGCGTCGGTTAGGACCAATAAGTCCTAGTAAGGTGTGTATATAACCAATAAGTTGTGTTTAGGACCAATGATGGCCCAATAATGTGTGTTTAGTTGGGACTAATGAGTCCCACAAAGGTGTGTATATAACCAATAAGTTGTGTTTAGGACCAATGATGGCCCAATAAGGTGTGTTTAGTAGGGCAATGAGGGTCGGTTGGGACCAATAAGTCCTAGTAAGGTGTGTCTTATATAACCAATAAGTTGTGTTTAGGACCAATGATGGCCCAATAATGTGTGTTTAAGGGCAATGAGGGTCAGTTGGAACCAATGAGTACCAATAAAGTGTGTATATAACCAATAAGTTGTGTTTACGACCAATTATGGCCCAATAAGGTGTGTTTAGTTGGGACCAATGAGTCCCAGT
>JBCNJP010014338.1:0-11079 GCA_039602395.1 Deinandra increscens subsp. villosa | reverse complement strand
GGGAGGAGGGAGTGGGGAAGTTTTGAAGTAGATGAAGTTGAAGGAGAGAATCAATAGGAGTGTGTCATGTAGAAGAGAGAAAAAGAAAGGATTTGAAAGAATTTTGAAGGATTTTTAGTGTTGGTGAGGTTTTTGAAGAATTCTAGGTGGGTTTATTTTAATGTTTATATATTAAAGCTTGAATTTTTTTTTTTATAAAACACTAGATTTATTTAAAAAAACACTACATTAATTAAAAAACATTATTTAACTATTTATTTTAATTTTCAATCATTGTTATTTGAATAATAATATTTAATAGCCAACGGCTAGTTTTTCAAACGGTTGTATTTTAGCCAACGGCTAGTTTCCAGAAGATTATAAAATGGAACTCAGCTTCACACATCTAGTCTCATTTCACCACCATCAACCAACCTCTACCACCACCATGTCTAGCACACCTTCTTAAGATGTCTCAGAGCACTACCGGATGTTGTGGTTAACCCGCTATGAACAACAACTTCCACCACCACCACCACCACATCAACCTCAAGTACCCAACCAGTTCAACCACATCCACCATCACCTCCACCAGCACCAGCACCAGCACCACCACCACCATCATCACCAACCACCACCACCTCCACCTTACTAACCACCACCACCTCCACCTTACCAACCACCACCACCTCCACCAATCACCCAAATGAACAACCTCCACTGCGGCGAGTCAAGCAATGCTGCTGCAAGAAGAGTACGACAACCTCGTGTTGGTCGTACACCATCCCCACCATTTGTTGATGATGACAATGCTGAAGAGTGGGAAGTCATCTTTGAGATGCAAAGGGAAGCAGAAGCAGAAGCTGGGGATGAACAACCTAGGATGAACAACCTTGATGATTTTGAGGCTTGGTACTATGGACAAGTACACTATCCAGAGGACTATGTCTCAGATGGCTACAACGGCTACTCGTCTGGTTAATAATCTACGTGTGTGTGTGTAATGGTTAGGTTGTCTGTTTCAGTTTTAATAAGTATCTTAAATTGTGGGTTTATTTTAATGTTTTTATTTATTTGTTTTTGTATTTTATATATAAAAATAACATACTACATTTATTAAAAAAAACACTACAATTATTTATAAAAAAAACACTACAATTATTTAAAAAAACATTACAAATAAATCACAAACATTTTAGTTACTCCCCGAAGTTGACGCCCGTTGGAAATGCTCCCTCATTATCGTCCAAACCTCGACGTGTTGAAAACCCTTTTTGTCATGAACTTTGCGGTACTCGCGCAACGCCTTTAACATCAAACCCGATTCAAGATCCGCTAGTGTAGCTTTTCGTTCAATCTCGAAGTACACAGCTTCGAACTTGTTGACTTTGTCGTTCATTTTCTGCCACTTCGAGTTCAACTGGTCTTTGGTTTTGTTGGTACCACCAAGTTCTTTGTTGAAGTGCTCAAGTACTTGACACCAGAAACTAAGCGGTTTTGAGTGACTATCTTTATCGTTGGAGACGTGCACCCAAGCGTTAGCCAACGCAACCTCTTCGTTGGTAGACCATGGTTGATACATTGTGAGGTGAAGTTGGAATTAAATTTTGAGGTGAATGGGTATTTGAGATGAATGTGGGTATTTGATAGGTAGTGGGTATATATATAGTGTTAAATTTTGATTTTTTTTTTTTTAATATAACATAGCCGTTCAACGGCTCTTTGACCCTGGCCCCACCACCAAACCTCTCCGGCGAAAAGAAGCAGGAAACCTTCAAATTGGGCGGCGCCGCAGGCCTGGCGGCGGTGTTCGCCGGCGACGCCGCCGGCGCCAGCGGCAAAAACGCCCCCACTCCCTCCTGCCTAAGATGCTTCAAAAAAAATTTGAACTCTAAACAAGATTTTGTAACCCATGCGTTGCTTTACGGATTACACGAACATATAAAATCATTATATCATTACTAAAATCGTTATAACATTACGTAAAAAATTGATTTTCTGTAACAACCAACAGGCTTAAACTATTGAGTTTGAACATATGTCGTAAAAGTTATGTTACAAAACTTTACCTATTACGATACGAATTGATTTTCGATGGTGTTTTAATTGAGAACAGTATCAACCTATATAAGAATTACACGCTTTGAAGCAGCTGCATGGTACTGGCATTTTGTAGATGTGGTTCGGTTATTCCCATTTGTCTTATATCTATTGGTGGGGAGCAGTGTCGGATCCAGACTTTTTGTGAGCGGGAGCAAAAATAGATCGGTTCAAATTAAGTCGGTTAGTCAGGTCAAAATAGTTTATTAAAACAAGTTCAATTTAAATAGGTTTAAGAAAAATAACCGACATTTTTAACTTAACAATATTGTAAATGTGTTCATAGTTATTTACTTAATACTAGGATAAATTTGATAACATGTTTTTAACTAAACTAAAAAATGTGTAAAAAACATAAATACAATTAAAAATCATTAGTCTAATACAATAGCCAAACAAATACTTATCTTTTTAAATTAATTGGTACGAAGTCAAGTTTAAGGTTGTTAAAAGATTAAAATCAAAGTTATAAATTTATTTTGTTAGTTTGTTGAAAATTAAAGGTGTTATTAACCCTTATATACATTTATCAACTGATTGTACAAATTTTAAAGCATAATTTACAACCCAACAATGCACACAATGTACTACTTTTTATGCATGCTTACATATTTTATGCACATGTTACAACAAATTAAGCTGCATGTACAAGGCGTCATTGCATCCGGCCATTTCATGCCTCATTTCAAGGGCTTCCTCATTTACTTTACACGTGTCTTGATTTGGTTGGACCACTCCTTCCATACCCCATGTGTCTCAACTGCCTCACCGTCTCAATCTTCCAAAATGTGCGAAGGACGGTAATGTCCCATGCTCTACAGACGAATAGACTGCTTCAAGGACAACAATCTCTTCTTCACGCAACCTTCTCTTCTGCCCCATCTCTCTTTTAACCAAAAACAATCTCTTATTCACATTCTCTCTCTGGGTTCCTTTTCTTTTTCTGACGGTGACTTCGGTGCAGTTTGTTTTTTAAGAGGTATAATGTCTGCAGTCTGCGGATTACATCCGCAGACATCTGTAGAAGAAGATGTGGACCAAACATCTGCAGTCTGTAAGAAGAAGACTGTTTGTTTTCTAAATCTGTAGACTGCTAAAAAATAGAAATTTAAATAAACCATTTTTTTTTAACTTATAGATAATTATCATTCAAACCTATTGATTTTCCATTTTATATTTTAGCCAATAATTTTTTTTTTAAACAATTTTCTTTTTAAAAATGACAAAAATGCTTTATAAAAAACGTTTTTAAACAAAAAACTCTTTAAAAACTGTTTTTGAAATAAATAACTGTTTAAAAAATGTTTAAAAAGCATTTGTTTAGAAATTTGTATAAAAAAGTTTTTTTTAAAAACTCTTTGAAATATTTTTTAAAAAATAAACGTTCAAAAAACGTTTTTAAAAAAAATTAAAAACGTTTAAAAAACAATTTACAAAGGTTTTAATAAAATATATTTAAAACGTCTTTTTATAAAATTGTTTAAAAACGTTTTTTTAAGAAACATTTAAAAATCGTTATTTAAAAAAAATTGTTTAAAAAGGTTTTATTTTAAAAAACTGTTTAAAATATTAAAAAAAATAAAACTTAAAAAAACGTTTTTTGAAAAAAATTTTGTTTAAATGTTCTTTTAAAAAAAAAGTTTAAACAGAAGGTTAGAAGATCTTAGAAGTGGCTGGGTCACATCTTCACCAAGAAGAGCCTGCATAGACATTTTTTAATGAAAAGTCTTCAGAAAAACAAACAGTCTGCAGACCTAAATGTCTGCGCGTGGTCTGCGCAGCACAGACATAAGAGGACAGGAAGAGTTTTTTAGAAAAACAAACACCACCTTCGTCTCCGAAATTGAAAGGGGAGATTCATTTGGAGTGCAACCGCTGTGATCGGTCGCCTTTTCTTTGGCTTCTTCATCAACATCAGGTATGTAATCGATGTATCTGTGGTCTCATTTTCGTTCAACCGATTTGGCTTCCTTGCTTCAGTACACGGTGGCTTCTTATTATCGATTTATAAGCACATCGTTTCTTGATTTCGAAATTTTACTTCGTTTTTTTTAGCTTCGGTTCTGTTCTTGCGATAAATTTGGTTTTGTTTTTTGTTTAATTTAGGTATTGATTATCTTATGCGTTTTCTTATTTGCTTAATTTCATGGTTATTTAAATTCAGGTTTGTTCCCAACTGTTTACTCTAATACTTGCTTTCGATTTCATATTCCTTCACTTTAGGTTTCTCTTTATATCTTTGCCATTGAAGCTGGTGTGAAGAAGAGAGAGAAAGAGGGAGGAATAGTGTAGTGTTTGGAGGATGAAGGATTAGGGTTTTGAAATCGGAGAAGGTGGTGTGTGGGAACCTGATATTGTTCTCGGAAAGAAGGATTATTTGCAATGGCCAATCATTTAAAGAATGGTGAGTTTGTTTCTGATTCAAGATTTGTTATTTGTTCTAGAATTTGATGATTAAATCTTATGCATCAAATATTCAAATTACAGCTAATTATGATCTTACTATGTTTCACATTATTCTAGATTTCTGTTTTGAGTGTGAATTTGTTTCTGATTCAAGTGATTTTGAACATGATAGTAGAAAGCTTGAATCTTGATTACCAATTGTCTCAAGTTAAGACATTATCTCCATGGGTTTATGATTAAAATTTGATATATTTTTAATTAACATATATTTAGGTTCGAGATATTAATTTTGCCGTTGAAGTAATTGGTCCTGACTTGATCCTAGACGAAGATGGCCTTGCAATGAGCTCCCGCAACGTGCATCTTTCACCACGTGAAAGGGAACGTGCAAAGACCTCTTGCTTCCGGTTGGTTTCTTGATTGGGTTTGAAATAACGAGGTTGATATATATATATATATGGTATCCTCCATAATCACCTAAAGATTTGGGTAAAAATTTATAAAATCTATACGCATACCCATTTCTTCCAGTCATCAAACCCATACTCAAAGTGATTCATGAATGCAAACCAAATGCCACCTAAATATTTCACTCTTACCGTTTGGTATGGCATGCTTTTTTAGGCAATGAAGTTATATGTGGATATATAGGATGCTGCTGAACATACATTGGAAGGCTACGAGACAGGTTTTTTCTTTAGTTCGATCTATTCACATATTATAAGGACCATATTATGTTATTTATATCAGTTATGTACTACATTATGTTTTTTTTAAATTCTTTAAACAATTAGCAACTTTTATTTATTGGTGCAGGCTGTAGCTGCTGCTGCAAATACAAATGCAAATACAAAGGTCCCTTATCTGAATATATAATCATGAATTCTCCTGAGGTGATTTTCATTACTTTTATGTCCTTTATCATCCTTATTGAAGAAATGTACATGAACCTTATTTTAAAGTAATTTTAAAGTACTTCAATGGTTTTCAATTTTGGTTGACTATGCTTGCTTTGATGCTAACGTTATGTTTCATATTGTGTATTCAGGTTATGAGTCATTAATTTCTTCATTTATACTACATGTACACCTTTAGTCTGTTGCATCACTCTTGATTGGTGCTTTATTATTTACGCAGACAAGCGAAGACTAACGGTCAAACAAAATCGTTTTAAAGATGGTTTTAGTTGGTGTCTTTCCAAGCAACAAACACAGGTTTATCTAATTGTTAGTATTGAAATGTTTGTGCTTTTTGGTTCTTTCTTGCACAGCATCAAGCAACGCTCTTACCAATGTGAAAACGACCAGCGCTGATAAAAAAGTGAAACTAAAGACGAAGTTGAAGCAAGAACCATGAATATCCGCTTAATGCCGTTACCTATCGCCTATTGGGAAGCCTTTTTTGAAGGACGTAGGTATAGGCTTATATTAACAACCATTTGGTATAAAATGACAATCCCAACAGGCTAGATAACAAGTGTATTACAAAACATTGATGTGTTATTTTGTCCATCAACAACCACACCGGTTTTGTGATAGGGCTACTGCTTATGCTTCTATAGCCGTATGTTTGTTTTTGTATAATGTTTCTATATTTCAAATGTTAAACTCTGTAGGTGCAAGTTATGTCGTTGTTGCTTCACTATTTTTTTGCTTATTATTTTTATATGTATTTCAAAACTGTTTCGACTCCAGAAGACGATGGATTTCCTATGGTTTAATTAGTTTAAAGCATTGTCTTCTCACGTTTGAAATTGATACAGATTCACTTTATTCACTTTGAGGGTCTACTTAATATGAATCATCATCTATTTGCATTATTTGGTTATTTTTGTTGGCTACAATTAGGATTCATTATTACATGCTAGGACGGAACAGAATGGGGGTTTATTGAAGTGCAGAAGAAAGCGACATGGATACAATCGGATCTCGGACATTGAAATCCCACTCATCACCAGCATCTTTATTTTCTGTTGAAGAATAAAGGGTATGTTCCCCTAATCTGTAATCTTCATCGCCGTTTCTTCTATGTTCTACATTTTTTCAAGTGAAGTTGATTTGCAGTTTTACACAATTACTCATGGCATTATGTAAATTTATTAAAGTTTGATTTACAGCCCGCCCTACGGGCCTTTTACTTTTGTGTAGCTATTTGTCCTAATTTCTATGGTTGCCTCCAAGTCTCCAACTTACACCTGAGTTATTGATTGCATCATACACAGGTAACATTACGATTTTATTTTTGAGTAAAATGTGTATGTTTTGGTTGCCATTTGTTGAGTTGAAGTATGTGCCAGCCTCTACTGTTCTTGAGACTCATTATAGACCTGTATCTGAGAGTAATGCGATTGTATTATGCTTTATGATATGTAGGATATGTTTGCTGAAATGAAATGTGAAAGGACATCCTTTATCAAGCCCAACGATTATGCTACTTGCAGTTGGGTTCTTGCTTCCCTCTTCAACGTGGTATGTTTTTTTTGAACTTATGTGTGTTTTTTGGAGGTGAATTGTGTGCACAGTTGATTGTATTACAAATGAATCCACATGGGTTTTTCATGGATTTGAAGTTGTTATTATTGTTGGTCATTAAATTGTAAGGGTGATATGAGGGTTTATACATAAACATCCAGCAGTATGAGACATAAAAATTGTTGATGCTGGTGAAAATGGTAACAAAGCTATTGATGTTTATCAAATTTTTTTTTTTTGGGTGTAGGCTTTCATTGGATTGGTCTTTGTTGGCAAGAATTTATGTTATACCCTTTCAAGTTTAAGTTTGTGTTTCTTATAATATATTATATTAGATGATCTTATATTTTAATAATCATTCGGGTATTATTAGTCTTATTCCTTGATCATTAATTATTTAATAATTTGCAGTTTTAATAGCTTGAAACATCATTTTGTGCAGGCTTTCATTTGAAGACGTCGCGGCGAAGCACGGGTCGCCCAACTGGCTAACCGACTTTTTAAATCGGTTCGACTCCGCCGCGAAGCGCGGGTCGACCCACTTGTTTGTAACATATTAAAAGTTGTGGCCCACATATTCCTTTTTTCATTCGAAGACCATATTCATTCTCTTTCTTTGTCATTTCAATTTCATCTTCTTCTCCAACTCAAAATCCAAAAATCAATAACCTCCATTAAAGGTGTATTTTTACAAGCTTAAAATTATCACTAACACCTTTGATTTTCTTCTTTAGTTCTTCCTCTATCTTTTCATAAGGGCCTCTCAAGTATTTATACAGTGGCATGATCAAAAAAATTAATTTTTTTCTACTACTCTCACGAATCTGAGCGGGTGCCTCGCCCCCCGTTGGAGATCAAATAGATCTGCCCCTGGTGGGGAGGTATATGAAGGTACAAATCAGTGGATTGAAGAAATAAAGCTCGAAGACAAAGAGAAGCGCGCTTTTCCAAGGAAGTACTGCAGTTTTCCCACTCCCTTTAGAAGCTAACACATGATGCCACTCTTTAAAGACAAGAAACAAAACAAAAGTAGCAAACAGTCATTCCTAGCGTATCGCTTGGAATGATGAATGTTCCAACCGATACGCTTGTAACTTATTTATCTAGGGATCATGGCAGTTTTTCCCATACTTGGCCATTTTTCAACCTTTTATCACTTTAGCTCAATCTCATGATTTCCAAACTTATTGTTGGTGCTATAAACTCACTATTACGTGCATCAAGGGGGTTTTACTCAATTCACTAAAATTATGTTATAACATTTTCCACCGATAAGTGAGTCATATTCCTCTGAAAAGATGGCGGATGTGTATATCAAGGAGATAGTGTCGCGGCATGGAATTCCGGTGTCAATAACGTTAGACCGAGATACTGGATTTACGTCCCGGTTCTTGCAAAAATTCCAGAAGGTTTTGGGTACCAGATTACACTTTAGTACCGCATATCATCCTCAAACCGATGTCCAAAGTGAAAGAACCATCCAAACCCTTGAGGATATGTTGTGAGCGTGTGTCTTAGATTTTGAAGGTAGTTGGGATGCTCACCTACCGTTGGTGGAATTCTCTTACAATACTAGCTATGATGCTAGTATAGGGATGCCACCACATGAAATACTATATGGACGGAAATGTCGAACCTCGTTATGTTGGGGTGAAGTGGGGGCAATGAGAGCTTGCTTATAAAGATGTGATTAAAGCCACAACTGAAAGGATTGATAAGATAAGGGCACGATTGAAAGCTTCCCAGGACCGGCAAAAGTCTTATGCGGACAGAAGAAGAAGGTCAATAGAATTCGAAAAGGGTATCATGTGATGTTGAAAGTATCTCCTTGGAAGTGGGTGATTAGGTTTAAGAAGAGGGGTAAGTTAAGCCCAAGATTCATCAGGCCGTTTGAAATAATCGCTCCGGTGGGTCAAGTTTCTTACCAGTTGGAACTTCCCGAAGAGTTAAGTGGCATACATAACACTTTCCATGTTTTTAACTTGAGGAAGTGTTTAGCGGATGAAACCGCTTATGTACCGTTAGATGATATCATGGTGGATGGCAAACTAAATTATGTGGAAAGACCCATTGCTATTTTGGGTCACAAAACCAAGCGTCTTAGAAATAAAGAAATTGGTCAAGTGATGGTGAAGTGGGAGCACCCAAAAGGATCGGATACCATGTGGGAGTCCGAAGAAGAAATGAGAAAATATTACGCTTACCTTTTCGGTACGTAATTTAGTTTCGGGGAAGAAACTCCCGTTAAGGGGAGTGGAGTTGTAACATCCTGTATACGCTTTATTTAAATTTTTGCATTTTATTGTGGGTGCTAGCTGGGTAAGCGGGATTAGCTCATAAACTGGCATAGTTAACGCTAGTTACTAAGTTTAACTTTGAATTACTAAAGGGATAGAATGAAAGTAGAAGGTCTTTTGTGCAAATCTTTATTGATGGTTAGATTTATAAAAGTTTCAAACCTTGAGGGGGCTGGATGTAAATGAATTTTAGTAGAAAATTTTAGTCGGGGAATTATTCCCAGACACATCACGTTTGCGACCAGAAGGGGGGGGGGGGGGGGAGAATTATAGCTTTTTGCTCAAATCACTAAGGTTGGCTAAATTTTGAATGTGGCATGTTTGGTTTTGTGTTATGGATAGTTAATTTTCATATGAAAGGTAAATTGGTATGATTGTAGTAAAATTGGATGAGCTTTGGATTTAGATGATATGAGTGAGTGAAATTTTTATGTATGCACAATAGGCGTTTGATGAAATGCCTAAGGGAGTGCAAAAATTACAATAGATGGATTTCTTAGCATGTTGTGGTCATATAATGATGTATGATGTGAATTATGGTCACCAAATGGTTAAACTTATCAATCATGTGATATAGATGGTGAAGGAGAAGGCTCAGGAACACAACGCGAAGGAAAAGCTAAAGCTTGGTCTTTGAGGTAACACAAGTGTGTCAATTTAATGTTATAGAAACATGAAAATGTTGAGGTTGCTAGTTAGTAGGAATCATATGATACAATGTCCCATATGTGAATGAATTCTTATGTGCATTAATCTAAGAATGGATCCAAGATGTGAATATATTTAAATGACCCACTTGGGTTAACCATATGATGACCCGTTTGGGTGGGGTGGAAAGTGGAATTGATCCAAGAGAACTTGTATTGAATGGTGGCTAGAAATAACCAAATTAATGAATGCACCTTTGGGTGAGTGTGTGTTATCGACACAAGATGTTTGTGTCAAGAAGGGGTTGACAACTTATGCTGATGTTAAAGGAAGTAGATTATCAAGTCGTTGAATTAGTGAAAATGTGAAGTTCTCTAGTTATATGATTCTTGTTTGTATATAAATCATGATTATAGATGAAATAGATTGGCGTTGACCCATTAAAACCATACAATTGAAGTTCAGATATGAATGGGGCTAAACGGGTCAATGGGTTGGGATTTTCGGATGAAAGTAAATATTTTCTTTGAATTATGAGTTTTAATTGTTGTTGTTGTTGCATGAAATAACTTTTCTACTTGTGAATTTGAAGGATTAAATGTGTTTGTTATAATAAGGGTTGTACAAGAAAAAGAGGGGGAGTGGCTGAAAAATGCAGAAATTTGGCTAAGTGTAAAACTAAAAAATTTCTGCTTGGCCACATATCTCTCCAAGCGTATCGCTTAGAGCGTAACATTTAGCAGGCGTTTCCCTTGATGTGCAAGCGTATCGCTTAGATTGTCAAGTTTCCCAAGTGATACGCTTGGGATGTAATATTATTGTTTGCTGCTTTCTTTGCAATTGAGGGGACGTAGTGGGTTTGGAGGTTATATGTCATGAATATTAATGTGTTACTGGTGTTAATGGCGGTTAATGAGTAGTGAAGCCGAATCATGATCGACCAACGAAGTCTCTTGGAATCGAACACTAATCTTTTGGGGAAATGTTGATATTTTGGTGTACATTTTGTATTGTCATGTTCTGATGCATAGAGATATAAGTAAGAAGGGTAACTTGATCTGTAAATGTTAATGTGTAGTCTGTGCGTCGTGTGAAGTATCGAGACAAGACGATGAAAAGTTCAAGATGAAGTTCAAGCTGCTAGGCGAACTGGGTCCGAACTGCAGTTCGGATCCAGG
>JBCNJP010014337.1:0-11083 GCA_039602395.1 Deinandra increscens subsp. villosa | reverse complement strand
GTCATCACCGCCATCCACCACCATCATCATCACCGCCATCCGCCACCATCATCCACCACCATCATCATCACCATCATCCGCCACCATCATCATCACCATCATCCACCATCATCAACCATCGCCGCCGCCAACACCGGTTACCACCGCCGCCGCCTTCGACCGCCACCTCCTTTTCTCCTAACTTGCTAGTGGTGAGCTCCTTGATTCATTTCGTTTCTTTTCGTTCTTGATCCAAGTTACACTCGAAAGATCCTAACGAGTCTTGAAGATTCATCTCGTGTCTCGGGTTAAAAACCCACATAAAATGATAACTTATACTTATATCATCTTTATACTAAACGTTGACTAACTGAACCAAGTTAGAGATGACAACTAACTAGTTTAATCTTATACTTGTATTAATCTTAAAACCGAGCAAACGACATTATGTGACTTGATTTGTTGATGGAATAAACGACACGAAGACATGGTTTGAAGCCTATTTATAGGCGGAACCTAACGAAATTTTTCTAAAAATATTAGTCTTTCTTTTATAAAAATAAATCGAAAGGTTTAATAAAAGACTCATAATGTTTTCCGGATAAACAAGTAATCCTTGTTTAAAAATAACGAATATAGATTTTTAAAGATCGGACAAAGATAACTAAACAAACACGGCGGACCGAAACCCTTTCGATCTTATCTCGTCGTAAAGATTTAACTAAATCTTGTGTTATGTTATATTTTCTCAAAAACCTTGAACCATTCAAGTGTTTGTTAAATAATAAATGTTTTGAGTAATCAATCGGTTTTAAAGAAAAGTTGTATAACTTAAACCAGTAGAAACCCTTACCAAACAAAGTTCTCGAAGTCACGATAATAATAGTACCTATTATTATTAAAAATCTTCAAATCAACGACAAAAGGATATGGAAAATAAAACATTCATTTTTGCCAAGTATATCTATACTTTCAAACTTGAAAATAATAAACTAACTTTATTTTCATCAAAATTCCAACGTAGAGTTATTAATGTCATTAATAAGCTCAAACGAACGAATTTTCTTACACAAGTGATAACAATTATTTGTACAATAATTTATAACTTATACGCGTAGTTATCTATCAATGACTACGAGCGTAGGACCATATATAAACCAAATAACGAGATAAATAATACATATTATTTTCCATAATATTTGAGATCTAAAATAAATATATATGTATCATATATAATTTTACAAAACTTTAGATAATTATTTGGCTAATAATTATTTACTTCGAATCCATAAGTTTATTTTTTTAAATATCATGGAAAGTCTAAATATTTATACAGCTAATAAACGTTACGAACGGGTTTTTCCAAACATACAAACGGGAATAAGTTGTCAAGACTCGGCCAGGATCATTGGGTAACTGAACGTTATTCAAACTGAACCAAGGAACTAAATCATGTCTATTATTATTATCAATATTAGGACATCGGTTACTTACAGCTCGTATCAGCTATCACGATCATCCACCTTGAACAGGTGAGTTTCACGGCCCCTTTCTTTTAAACTGTTTTAAATACTTTGGGGGAGAAATCATGATCAAACAAATCTTTTACTTGATATTATGGTACTACTGTCATGCCACGCTTGATTATCTGTTCTTTCTGTATCCCTATCGTGGTAATTTTGTTATATAACATATTGCTGCCAAATCCCATCATCAATTGATTTCGGTTAATTCTGTACGGAACGATAACTAATGAATAGATCTATTTGGGTTGACGCCCCTGCCCTAACTGGTCGCTCCAGTTCTGACTCCGCGTTAACAAGTCTTGGGGTACATGTCAGTTATTCTTTGCCAGTGGTATTTCTTAGGGGAAGTTACCACCAGGTGGGTAAATCAGTTAGTCTTCGAAATCAAGGACCAGGTAGATCAATGCAATCCACAGTAACCACATATATAATATCTTGTATGGTATCAAAACTGTTTACAAATACATTTTGTAGAGTCCTAAACCTGTGAACTCACCAACATTACGTTGACCCTTTTAAACTCATGTATTTCTCAGGTAACTAAGTTCGCTCTCGGTGTGCAAATGGGAAGTCTGTCAAACAACAGGGCCTGCATTAGGAATGGTGTCATGGTCATCTTTTACTATCTAAATAAATCATGAACAATCGTATTTCTTATCGTAACGTTCTCGTTTCAGTATTGTAAGACAATGTTATCTTTTATATAATCCGCTGCAAACTTTGATAACATAATTGGTTTTCAAACGTAAACGAAACTGTTAGAGGTCGTTCTTTGTATCCACGACTATGACCCCATGACGTCACACGCCCACGTAATCAGGAACATCGGGGTATGACACGCGAAAACCAGTTTTATTAATGTAAGCCATAATCAACAGGATTCGACAATGACCAAATCGCGCAAACACCAAAAACGCATTAAAAACAAGAACGCGATCCAACAATAAATTAAAATAAATAAATCTAAACTAATGACGAGTTTAGATATACCTGAGCAGTGATTCAAACACACGTTCGAGACACAAGAAGTCAACGGGTGACGCTAGGGTTTCGCAGGTGATGATTCGACGGGCGAGTCGAACAAACCTCGCAGTTACGAATTTACTACGCGGTGACTCGAGCACTGAGAAAATCACGTACGTCGGATTAGGCGTGAACTGGGGTTCATGGACGACGGGCGAACTCACCATATGACGGCGGTTCGCAGAGAGGGTGTCGGCTGGGAGGCGGGCAACGGTGAGGAGAGGCGGCGGCGGCGGCGACAGTGCAACGGGACGGCGGCGGTGATCGCGGATGCTGCGGCGGCTTGGGTTGGGGCTGCGGCGACGATCACAGCTACGGCGGTGGCAGTGGCGGACGAACTCGGCGACGACGGCGGACTCACGAAGGCGGCACGACGGCGGCTAGGGTTTCTCGACTTTGTTGCGTGGCGGCTACCGAGAGGAGGAACCACGACGAAACGGTGATTTGAGGATTTAATTTCTCGCGAGCGACAAGGATGAACCGCCGAAAAAAGTGGTGGCGACGGCGGCCCTAGGGTTGGCCGAAAATCGCAAGGGAGAGAGGGAGAGGAGGGGACCGGAAATTCTAATCACTCGATTGGGGTTTTCGTGTCCTTAATCAGTTATATATAACTGATTAATTTCCGATTAGTACCTCGTTTTTATCTAACCCTTAATCTAACCTTTTAATTACGCAACTAACGTTTTAACTCATTAAAACATTTTTCGCTAGCCGAGACTTAACAATATTAGTCAAAGACTGATTCGTTAATTGTCGTCTAAGACGTAAATAATATTTAACGTCTTTCGTCGCTTAATTAATCATAAAGATTAATAATAATAAACTAATTAATATATTTATTAAACAGGTTAATAAATATTTAATTGCTGCGAATTTGCCGGTTATTCAGGTAAGCGGACTTTAAAAACCCGTTGCCTCCTGCCTCCGGTGTAACTCTTACGGGTCTTGACCGGGTCGGGTACTTGATTTAGTCGGGTCTGGACACCTAAATCCAACAGTTTTCCACTTGGACTGAGCGTGACTATAACTCAAGAAACAGTTAGAGGTGCTCTAGCTACACGTGGTTGTCCCAACCAGTCATGAAACTTCAAGTCAAATAACCAAGGCATATCAACAAACTCGTGATATAGTTCATACTTATGGTATTTTTAAAGTCATCAGATCCTTTCTGTAAGACATCCATCAAACTAGAGACATGGATCGATTCATTCTCTTCCGTGTTCGATCATTGTGATTTTCGTTTTTCCGTTCGAAGTGGTCCAATCAAACACACAGTAAGTTTGGGTAAGAACTTACACTTAACACTTGGAACTAACGAGAGGGCCCACATTGTCAAGCTGTTTCATTATTAATGCAAGAGTACAGAATCCCATATTGACTACATACAGCTCTGACTAAGCCTTAGATCCATTCCCAAAAGTAACCATTATGGCTGGCAGTTATGCGACAGCGTTAAGCTACAATCAAAGAATGTTCTTTAGCAAACGGGAGGTCGCTCATGTATCTCAAGTCGAAGGATACCGTTGAGTATACCATTAATCAAAATTGTCTTATGACTAAATCCATGAAGACAATTTGATGTGAGTTACATCTCGACGTCATTCTCTAATGAGGCCTTGTGAGTCTGGATTATCACAGTTTGAGTCCAGAGTCAGAATAGTCTTGCTTCAGGCATTGCTCCCACAATGTCTGGTTGACTACGGACTTTAAGAATATTAGCGGAATATTCATGGATAAAAAAAACATATAAAATTCGAACACGTTACGCAGAATTCAGACATTCGTCTAATGGCTTAGAGGGTGTCGAATGATTTGGTGCAAACGTTAGTGTTCGACATCCAACACTAAACTCGAACATCCATATGGTGCAAAATTCATGTACTACGCAATAATATAATTTCACAGATCTAGCCTGATCATTGAACTTATGAATCCGCAACCATGTCCTCGAGTTTTGTTTTAGGATTGCCAATATTGGTGTTTCTTAAGATTCAGTGTTTATCTTTAACAGTGAGTCTTCTTAGGTGAATCAAACTTGTGATAATGTAGTGCCCTTGGTAAACACATGTACGACTGTGTTATCACTTGAGCATGTTAATCGACTATTTATAGAATCGAATTAACCCTTTGAATGTTTCATTGCATTCTAGTTCAGATTCAATTAAGGTGGCTATTAATGTTTAATGAGTATAATCAATATTCTAATAATGAACATATATTTCCTTTCATCAGCGTTTGATACTGATGATGTAATTTTCCATCTAATGTCATTGCGTGATCCTTAACTACGACATTCCATGCAATATCTAAGTATTGGACTTCATTCGTATCATATTTATTGTGATTCGAATCATTTCAAGAGAATGATCGTATTTGTGGTTGCTCAGCCACAATGTGATCAATACTTAATCTTAATCTTGAAACTTTAAATTAATTGAGGTGTCATTTAAAATTTAATCCTGTAAATTTAAATGATCTTAAGATCGGCATTTGATCGTTATTCCAGTAAGATCAGTGGCGATGCTCCCACTTGCTTTAGGCAGACTGACATTCCCATTATCATCCTTCTTTCAAACCGTTTGGATACTGACTTGCACGAAGGGATCGTGGCAATTAAATTTCATTTTCAAGAATGAATTTGTTCGATTTCGTAGCATGTGGTACGAACGCTCAGTATCCAGATGTTATGACTCATTCATAAATTTAAAGACGATTGTCAAAGTCATTTCAGAGTTTGATAGCATGGAGATGCTTTCGTCTAGATTGTTTGAAGTATCTCGTGATTATCGAGATGATGGTTTACTCCATCGAACTCATGGGCCCGACGTTAGAGGACGTTTCCTTATTCAAGTAAGGTTAACATTCAAAACTCTAACCGGAATGTCAATATGATTCGATAAGAAACAATCCATTGTTGGTGTAACATTGTCCATCTGGCTTGTCTCGTTTAGGTGCGAGAATAGCTTTACATAGTCCAGTGAATTAACAGGATCACGTTTCTTTAGAAATTTAAAGATCTAGCTATGGACATGTAATTACTAAATTCCAACTTTGCAAGATCCTGGTCTTGGGATTGGAAGTTAGTTATGCAAGTGATGTGTGAAATGGCATTTTGGTTACAAGATGCTAAGGGCTATTGTTGTGGCAAGTCATTAGTCTTGTGTTCGTCGGTTTCAAAGTGAAACTGTAGATCCTTGTACTAAAAACACTTAGTGCATGTCAGATTCAAACACTCATGAGTACAACGAGTGTAGTCTAAGACTTCCAAGGTATGTGCAGGTATGCACATGTATATCTAATGGTACTGCGCACCAAGAATGGTGTAACCAATTCTACAATATCATAATCAGCAAGGGATTACTCTTGTAGTAATTTTGCTGGTGATTCGAACTTGTATGAACAAACGTCTGCATGAGGCAGAGGATTGATTTGTTCACATGGTTGAATATCGAAAAGGCGATCTCTAATCAGTTCGACTTGATTTAATATTCTTGAAGTCGGTGGTACAAAGTCATAAGACTTTGTGAACTATCGTTATGTCATGCGTTGTCTCGTAATGAGTACGATAGACGCTCAAGGCATTATAGCTTTGATGGGATATGAAAACCAAAAGGTTTTCATGTCGCATTCTAAGCTAGCCTTGATGAAATCAAGTGCACCAGGTTGTGATGTATGTTGTTTTGGGATTTTGAACTCAATCTAACAAAAAGGTTGAATCAAATTCAAAGTAGACTACAACAGTCATGCATGTTTAGAAAATCAACCATAGTCAAAATAATGTCATAGTCAAAATCCAAGGAAAGCAATTGTTCATCCTAGACTTGCAGAAGCCTTTCGTTAAACTGTGCACAACTTGACTTGTAGAAGCCTTTCTATAAACTATGTAAAACTTGACTTACAGGACTTCTTTTACTACATATTTTTGTATGCCTTAAATTTTTTATAAATCATTTGTAAAGTCATTAAACATGTGGACTCATCCAACATTATGTTGACTTTTTAAGCTCATGAATATTTAACTGCTGCTTGCTTGGAATGACATTCATCATTAGGACCTGTATGTTGTTTGGTGTCATAGTCAACACTTAGCGCATTTTGGAGTTATCATCACATTACATCAATTTGGAATCGTCATACTTTTAAAACTCAACTTTTGTACTTTACAATCATTATTTTACTATCACTACTTTCCGCTGCAACTTGTAAGACATTTTGTGCAAATCAAGACGTTTCATTTTGTTTAAATCATTTAGATGTCGTTCAATATATCCATGACTATGACTCCATGACGTCACACGCCTCTGTTCCCGAAAGTTTAGGGTGTGACAGATTGGTATCAGAGCCGAGGTTATAGCGAACTAGGTTGCATCAGTAGGACCTAGACTATAACCCCGCTCTACTAAATTCATTTGCGTGTGTATTTCATGTTGCATCCACCCTACTTGTATATGTGCTTACTTGCTTACAAACTGTCTTATAACACTGGACATTTGTCACAACCCTATCTACCCCTAGTACCACTATTCTGTCTGACACACGAGGATGAGTAAGAACACACAGTGAGACACGAACGTCTCATCAGTACACGCCAGTCTCCGATGATGACATCAGCAAACAAAAGGACGCATACGAGCCATAAAATGGCTAGTCATACAACTACCGATATTGTTGCGTTTACTAGAGCTACTCCTGTTGTACATGGATGACTCCGGACATACACTAGTACAAATATGACATACGGTCACACTTTTCACGTTTCGGCCCTGTGACACTTTCGATTAAAAGTGTGACCGTAGTTCGTTTTTAATTTTCTAGACATGTTTCGGTGACATTTAAGATCGGTTTGTGTGACCATTGCAAGCGTGATCAGTTCATATGGTCACACTTTTACATTACATGTGTGACAATTACTAGTCACATTTCAAACAATGTGACCAAATGTAACCAATTGCGACTTTTATTCTGATAATATTTACGAGTCACTATAGATACGTATATGGTGACACGAAGAAATTGTTTATGTGATTAAATGTGGCTAAATGTAATATATACAGACACGTTACTTTTGAGTGTGACAGTAAGTTAAACATTTTTTGGTGACAATTAGTTATTGGTGTGACTATAAGTTACAATTTATGGTCACATTTCCAATTTGGATGTGTGACTGAAGATATATACTCGTCACAATAATTGGACATACATGTGACTATAAGTATCATATGGTCATATTTCATTTTCTTAGGTGTGACTAAAAATTCCAGTCTAAATATTTTATGGTCACAGTTTTATTTGTGTATGTGTGACTATAAGTATAATTTTGTCATGTTATAATGAATAAAATATGTGACTATAAGTATTATTTGGTCATATTTCATTTTATGACAATTTGTTGAGTTATTAAAGATTAATTTTGGTCATGATAAATGAATAAAATATGTTACCATAAGTGTAATTCGGTCACATCTTTCATTTTATGAGAATTTTAATTGTGACTAAAGATAAATTCTAGTCATGCTAAATAAAAAATATATGTGACTATAAGTTTTTTTTTGTCACATTTCATGATATTAGAAAATTTGATGTGTGACTATAGATGAGTTCTAGTCATGGTAAATGAAAAACAAGATTTGTGACTATAAGTATTATTTGGTCATATTTATTTTATGACAATTTGATGAGTTATTAAAGATGTAAAAGGAGGTGGCAGATAAAAATAGAATGAAGTGGCTCTGTGAGACTTTGATGGATCTTAAGAAGAAATTTACTGACTTGTAAAGTGTCGTGGAGTCAAAATCTTCAGGTGCCCCTTAACAAAGTTCATCACAGGGTGTGCAAGGTGCTGATGCAATGAATGTAGACGATGGAGATGAAAATATTGAGATGTCTGATTATGCCAGAGGAGGAAGAGTCATTTCCAAAGCTCTTGAAGGTCACGACAACTGGTTCCGAGAATTCTTTCAAGGACCAGCCCCCACTCAGTACTCTCTTGATCTTGGTGGAAGCTCTTTAGACAAAAAGGGGAGTTGTGAACCCATCTTGTGCTGGCATTATGACACCGAGAATAAATTATTTGTTGTGATCCGTGAACGCTATAGTCCAGTTGAATATTATAGAACTCGTGCACAATTCCATTCTTGGACTGAGCCTGAGATCAGAAATCTGCTTCGAGCTCCCTACATAAACAGATGGAACAGCCCAGACGGAGACCTTATTAGAAACAATCTGCTGAGCCATCAAGAAGATAACTTTGAAAATTTTGATCTAAAGCAAGTAAGATGGGTCCTTAAGGTCGCCTAAGGTCCCTACAGGTGTTATGATGACTAATTCGACCGAATTAACACGTTAGGGGGTGAATCTGGATCAAACTCGGGGAGAAAGTCAAAGTCGTGGCCAAACTGCCACCTGATATGGCTCGCATATCACGACAGGAAGAAACCAGGGCTTCGCGTACCGCGAGCCGACTTTGGCAGAATGACAATTTTGGTCCCTGGACATTATATTTGTATTTTAACGCCCTGAACTTCTATCTTTCTATCATTTTATGTACTAAAACATCATGGAGCATATTGTTAAAGATTTTTAAGGCTCGGGACTTGTACGATAATATACATATACATACGTATATATATATATATATTTATATATATCTTTCACTAATTTACGTTCTAGCCCCTCAAACTTTACAATACTTATCATTTCATGTTACTAATCATCAGTGGCAAAGCTTGACTAGAAAAGCATATGGGGCCGGAAGTCAAGGGTCCAAAAATTTTTAGGCTATCACTAGGTTTTGAAACTTGGGTTATATGTTCAGGTCGGGTATTTGGGTCGGATCTTCGGTTCGAGTGGGTATTCGGGTTGGATTTCGGTTCGGGTCGGGTCACACAAAAAAAAACAAAAATATGTAATATGTTGGACGAGATTGAAGATGGTACATTGGTCAAAAACTTTGACTGCTGGTGTTATGATCCAACAACACACGAGGTGGTGGTTCTCTGCAAGGGTCTGAGGCAGTTTCGCTTTTACGATCCGGTGGATATGCTAAGATTTGGAGAAAAGGATATCAAACTGCTCGCCTCACAGCTTATTCTCGGAGATGAAAATGACTTGGAAAACGCTGTGAGGGTGGGAATCTTCCATGGGACGGCAAACCGGATTGTGGCGAACAGATGGTGGTCGAACAACACTCAGAATACATTCAGATTCGATCTGCTGCTGCCGTAAAAGGTCTAATGGTTCATGCCTAGGGGAAGATTGTTGGGCTATATTTAATTAAGGCATGAACATTAGTTAATGGGCTAGTTTATTGTTTTTGGGCTTATTAGATATTGGGCTTATTATAGTTTACTATTGGGCCATGTGGGCTTCTTACTAGTTTACGATTTCCTTTAGGGCTTGTATGAGGTACTATATAAACCTCACTTGTTTATGATTTTGGCTAAGCTTTTCAATACATTCAAAGGGTTTACGATTTCTGTGGTCTCATCAAGTTTACGATCAGCTTCTTTCAAGTAGTGTTATTCATTCAAGATTCAATCTTTCTCTTAGATTGTGTCTATTTCTTCTACTTGTTTCTTGAATCAATCACATTTGAGGTTTCCGCACTCATTTGTGATTAGATATCGTGTTGACGGTTTGATCTCGGACCAACACAGGGGCAGGTATGACCCAGGAATCGCGTGACCCAGAATCAAACAGGTAAAGTTTAGATGACCCAGAATGTATCAAGAGTAAGGTAATGTCCCAGGATGTCGCTATAGTCCAAGGAAGTCCGTGTTTACTTTGTTTCTAGTTATATGTTATTATGACCCAGGATGAGTTTAATCCAGGGTCACCCCTATTGTACGAATGACCCAGCATGTGGAAATGACCTTGCATGCTCGGACATTGTTACTAACTCATTTTTTGCCTATATCTAATCAAGGACAGGTTGACAAAGTCTTCTAACAGTCGACTGGAGTAAGCTGAAGACCTATTTCGCACGTGGTCAAGAGTTATTAGCTGGAAACACGGTCAACCAACTGAAAGAGACGTTGGAGAGAAGATCCCTGGAATATCGGACAAGTTGTTGAAGATCCCTGGAATATCGGACGAGTTATTGAAGCTCTCGGAGTATAAATAGGACATTTAGTCGTTCATTTTTAGCTCATTCGAGCTTTACTCATTGTATTCTCGTACTAAACTCTCTGATTACTCTCTGTACTCAAACATTTACGTGATTAATAAATTGGTAGCGTGTGTTATCACTACCCGGGGTTTTTATGCCGGCGGTGCCTTAGAGACATCTAAGGGCTAAGGGCTTTTCCCTAGTCAAATCCTCGGTGTTCTTGCTTGCATTTCAGGTTACATTTGTGTTGCTAAGCTTCTTAACGGATTTCATAAGCAAACATAACTTTTTACCAAGGATTTTAGTTGTTTGTCCCTGGAATTCTACTGTTATCCCAGGATTTCTTCAAACAGTTTTCATATCCAAAACCTAGGCACCAAACCTCACATTCATATTTGGTTCAAATTTTACTAATCCTGCTTTAGGAAAATTTTTAGCAAAAACAGGT
>JBCNJP010014336.1:0-11083 GCA_039602395.1 Deinandra increscens subsp. villosa | reverse complement strand
TTCGCCAAGTATCTCACCATACCGTCACATTGGCAGGGTACCTTCGGTAAGTGCCAAATCTACACCTGGAAACGTTTTCAGAGACATTGGTGGTTATTGGTTGACTCTCCGAATGAAACACATTATCACAAGTATTATGACAAAATCTTTCGAAATCTTACTCTTGCTGAACGACTCGGTAAGAAGTCTTACTAAATATTTTATTTAATGAACTAGTTTCCTTTTGTAACAAATAATAATCATCGTTGTTTTTTTTTCAGAGTGTTTGAAATATCTAGAAGACCAGTGGTTAAGCACCTTCAGGTTCCGGTTTGTGACTATGTGGACTAGTGCTCGTAGGAATTACGGTGAGAACACAACGAACAGAGCCGAGAGCGAGCATCACGCCCTGAAGTCACATCTCAGACACCGTAAGGCAACGCTTGATCAGTTGGTTGGGTTTATTGATCAAGCGCAAAAGCTGCAGTTAGGTGAGCTAAAAAATAAATTAGCCACCTCTAGAATAAAGACCATGTCCCATCATGCGAAGATTCGTTTGTTCGACCGTATAAGGGGTCGGGTGTCTATCAAATGCCTGGACCTGTTATACAATGAGATCAACAGGCTGCATACAGTACTGAAGGTGTACAACTTTTCCTGCGGTCATCAGCTATACACCGGCTGTGGGATCCCATGCGCATGCCGGCTAGAAAGAATGCTAGACATTCCAGGTGTGTAAAAATACAGTACCGTTATACGATAATCTTGTTTAATTAATACGGTGGAATATTTTTTAATTCCTTTTTTTTTCAGATTACGTCATGCCTTTGGAGTACATCGATCTATTTTGGCGGAAGCTGGATTATAAAAAACCTGCGTACCCAGGAAAAGTTGACGATTATGAAGGGGGCGACGGGTTTGATCCGTTTAAAGACGACTCTCAAGAAAACGCAGACACGCAACCAAAACATGAGCAGAGTGGTGCGTTTGATAAACTTAAGAACTTTTGGAAGAAAACAACGCGGAAGCCACAATATAAGGAGCCCGAAGTCAAGTTAAAAACCCGTGGTCGCCCATCCACAAAAGCTAAGGAAGCTATGGATGATCAGAGGTCTCAGGAGCAGGCCAGACATAGTTCGTATACCGGTCCGACAAAATCAAATATGGAGTCGGCACGATATAGTTCGTATGTCGGGTCGCAGGAAACTGTAGACCTAGGCCAAAGCTCACAGAAAAAAAATACCCAAACAAAAAAAGGTAAAAAAAAGGTAAATACAGATAGACCAGACCTTACTGACTACAATTACCGTATATACGGAAAAGATATACCAGGGTACATAAAGAGGCATCATATAAGAGCGATAACAAATGTCGACGGTGACGGTAACTGTGGATTTCGTGCCGTTGCCATAGGTCTAGGATTTTTTGAAAGCCTATGGCCATACATCCGGGAAGAACTATTAAAAGAACTAACTAATAATAGAGAATTTTGGACAAATGTATACAACGGTAACGCATATAACAGAGATCAGCAATCCGAAGACTTCATAGATCAGTACGGTGAGCTACGCAATAGCCTTGATTGGTATGGGACTAGACCGGCTCCGGTGGAATGTTGGATGATTATGCCGGAAACCGGGCTTCTAATTGCAAAAACTTTCAATTGTATTGTCCACAACATTTCACTAACCATGAACAATACATTCTTCCCGTTAGATTCTGGTCCAACAACAAATCCTCGAGTGATATCGCTACTACACGCTGGCGGGAATCATTTCCTCAATATTGAATTACAGGGGGACGTACCATGGCCATACGTTGATCCGCATTGGCGCGGTAACCGAACTGAAGAAGCTGCACAATGGGTTGAATTATATAAAGAACAGCTAGACAGATACCATGATTACGTTCAAGCCAACAGACACAAGCCCGGTTTTGTAGACCTTGGAGGTTGATAACTAAAATTATCCTTTCGGTCGACATGTTTGTCGAAATTTTTGTGACTCGACATGTTTTATCCTAACCAATTTAATTTATTTTTTTATTCAACCGTGTATTATATCTTTGTGTAAAAGGATTTCATATTATCATATTCTTGTGACTCGACTTCTCCTACGAAAGCATGGCTTGAAAAGATGAAAACACTTTTCATTAGTAAAGGTATCCCATTTCGGATAGCTGATAGAAATACACGCTATGCGATTGCAAGAACAGCAAATGACTCGTCTCCTACGAAAGCATGGCTCCTCACCAACAACTCATAATTTTTTACCTAAAAAAAAAAAATTTTAGTAAAAAAGACACAAATATCTAGCTAATATAGCATGTTTTAAAATGAAAAAAAAAATAAAGTTTTTTGAAAAAATCTACAAAATAAACATATCGTTGTTATGAACCTTCACTCCCCAAAAAGACCAATACAAACCAAAAAAAAATTAAAAATAAATATTTCGATACGCAGCGTATTACTAAATACGCTGCGTATGTCATCCCAGAAAATGTACGGGCTATAAAACCCCCTCCAATCCTTCTATATTCTTCACATTTTCATTCAATCCTATATTCTTAATTTATCTTAAATATGTCATGGAACGCGGAAGAAAAACTTAGGTTGGCTCAAGCTTGGTGGGAGACTTATCCCGACTACTTCCAGCGGCACCCTCAAGCTACCAACAATAGTTTTTGGCCTGATGTTGCTGCAAGATTTCACGTTCTAATGGGTCGTGACCCATACCGAGAAAGCCTGGCGTGTAACTTAAAGTGGTACAAGATGCTCAGAAAAATATCAACGTTCCACACTCACTACAATGAAGCCGTCAAAAACCAGGCTGAAAACGTGATGGCCGAGGCACTCCAAGCATACCGTCAAACAACCGGAAAAGACTTTGATATTATTCCGGTTTGGGACTTTCTAAAAGGTCAAGATGCGTTTGTTTAGACTAGTTTGGTTTTCGACGAGTCTTTCAACTGTTTTTATGTATTTTGGAATTTGTAATGTGTTATCAATAATACCAATGTCGTTTTTGTTTTAATAGGAGTTGACTACCTACCTACAGTGCGGTTTTGCAATTTGTAATTTATTAGTCTTTTTACAATTTTATAATTTATTCTATTTACAATTTGTAATTTATTATTCTATTTAAAATTTTATCTTAAAAACAATAATTACTAAAATTAAAAAAAAAATACAATACGTAGCGTGTTGACGTCTACGTCATTGACAGTGAGCTGGGAGCAAAGACTGAAAAAGACTACCGGAAGACCGGGTTATGAATTGGTATGATAAGTGTTGAAGAGAGAAAAAAGGATTTATTGTGGTTATGAATACGCTGCGTATTATACAAATACGCAGCGTATAATACCTACGAAACCCTAATCCAGATTGACAAATGATTATGTTTTGATTAAAACATTCCATACGCAGCGTATGTCCTAAAACGCAGCGTATGGAATGTCTGAGCATATTAATTAGTTCTATATACGCTGCGTATTGGCAGATACGCAGCGTATATAGATGTTTAATTAGCAGCACCCTAATTTTTTTATTATTATTATTGCACATATGCAATAATATTAAAACCTTTATAACTTTTTCATATGTTAAAATTTTTTATAAAAAATTGCACTATAAATCTTATAATTCTTTTATCTTTAATTCTGGAGAAAATTAAAAAAAAATCTACGTTTTAAAAAAAAATTATTATTGCACATGTGCAATAAAAAATTATTATTGCACATGTGCAATAAAAAATTATTATTGCACATGTGCAATAATATTAAAACCTCTATAATTTTTTCATACGTTAATATTTTTGATAAAAAATTATACCATAGATCTTATAATTCTGTTATCTTTAATTGTTGAAAAAATTTAAAAAAAATTAATGTTTTTTTGTTAATATTGCACATGTGTAATATAATTAATACGTATTATTGCACATGTGCAATAATAAAAAAAATCACGAAATTTTATATGTTTAATTTTTTTCCCAGAATTAAAAGTGACATAATTTTAAGACTTTTGGTGCAAATTTTTTAAAAAATTATTAACGTATGAGGAAGTTATAGAGGTTTTAATATTTGTTTTCGTGTTTTCGCAATAACATCTTGTTTTTATTTGATCCTTCCCCTATATATATATATATATATATATATATATATATATATATATATATATATATATATATATATAGGGTTAGGTTCAAATGAGAACTTTTTCTTTTGAGAACTTTTGAGAACTAAATCTTCACCACTAATTTCAGATGGGGAACACTATAATTCATGGGGGGGTTTTCCATATATATAAACTAGTGGCTGAGATTAGTTCTTTTTAGTTCTCAAACCCAATTGGTTCTCAAATGATCCTCTCCCTATATATATATATATATATATATATATATATATATATATATATATATATATATATGTGTGTTTAGGGTAAAATACATCCACCAAAAACACTACATCCAATGCGGATCGATTTGGGACCTCCATCAAGATCATCCAACAGTCAAGATCTATGGTGTTTTCGCCTATGGTGTTTTTGTTTTCCCCCAAAAATGCCATAGGCGAAAACACCATAGATCTTGGCCATTGGATGGTCTTGATGGAGGCCCCAGATCGATCCGCATTGGATGTAGTGTTTTTTGTGGATGTAGGATATCTCGACTCTCTCTCTCTCTCTCTATATATATATATATATATAGTGAAAAGTTCATTGTAGACACCCTCATAAGTGTAGACAGGTAGACACCTTCTTTCACCATTAGATCTCTTGATCTAATGGTTGTGATTAATTTGTTTTTTTCTTTTTTTCTTTTTTCTCATTTTTCAGAAAATTTCACATGTGAAAAGGAGCCATTTCACATGCGAAAGTGTCTACAATGAACCTCACCCTATATATATATATATATATATATATATATATATATATATATATATATATATATATATATATATAGTGAAAAGTTCATTGTAGACACCCCATAAGTATAGACAGGTAGACACTTTTTTTCACCATTAGATCTATTGATCTAATGGTTATGATTAATTTCTTTTTTCTTTTTCTTTTTCCTTTTTCTCATTGTTCAGAAAATTTCACATGTGAAATAAAGTAATTTCACATGTGAAATAGGGTGTCTACTTGTCTACACTTATGAGGGTGTCTACAATGAACCTCACCCTATATATATATATATATATATATATATAGGGAGAGGATCATTTGAGAACTAATTAGTTGAGAGAACTTTTGAGAACCATTTTAAGCCACTAGTTGTATTTACATATACCCCCCTCCCATGAATTGTAGTGGTCCCCAACTGAAATTAGTGGTGGAGTTTTAGTTCTCAAAAGTTCTCAAAACAAAAAGTTCTCATTTGAACCTAACCATATATATATATATATATATATATATATATATATATATATATATATATATATATATATATATATATATATATAGGGAGAGGATCATTTGAGAACTAATTGGGTTTGAGAACTAAAAAGAACTCATCTTAGCCACTAGTTTATATATATATGGAAAACCCCCCATGAATTTGAATGTTCCCCCTTGAAAATTAGTGGCCCAAATTGGTTCTCAAAAGAAAAAGTTCTCATTTGAACCTAACCCTATATATATATATATATATATATATATATATATATATATATATATAGGGTTAGGTTTAAATGAGAACTTTTTGTTTTAAGAACTTTTGAGAAATAAATCTCAACCACAAATTTCAGGGGGGACCACTACAATTCATGGGAGGGGGATACATGTAAATAACTTGTGGCTCAAATTAGTTCTTTTTAGTTCTCAAATCAAATTGGTTCTCAAATGATCCTCCCCCTATATATATATATATATATATATATATATATATATATATGGGGAAGGATCCTGCGAAAACACCCTTTTTTTGTGAGAACTGCGTAAACAAATCTTAAAACCTACATAACTTTTTCATACGTTAATATTTTTTTTTTAAAATTTGCACCAAAAGTCTTAAAATTATATTATCTTTAATCCTACAAAAGTTTAAAAAAACTTAACGCAATTTATTTTTTTTAAATATTTTTTTTGTGTGGTGCACATGTGCATCACAAAAAAAACTCGTACTTTTAGTATGATTTAATATTTTTTTTTCTTAGTCGCACCATATGTCATATATTTTCATCATTTTTTTGCGTTTTTATTGAATGATGCACATGTGCATCATACCAAAAAAAAAAACGCTCATACATGTGATATACATTAATAGTTTAAAAAGAAATTGCACCCTAAATCTTATAGTTGTGTTATCTTTAGATTTAACGAAAAAAATAGCATTTTATAACTTTTTTTAATTATATGATGCACATGTGCATCACACGGGAAAAAATAACGTTCAGTTTTTTTTTTTAATATTTTGCTCCAGATTTAAAGATAACATAATTCTAAGACTTTTGGCGCAAATTTTATGAAAAATCGTTAACGTATGAAAAAGTTACGTGAGTTTTAATATGTGTTTTCGCAGTTTTCACAAAAAGATGTGTTTTCGCAGGATCCTAACCCATATATATATATATATATATAGGGAGAGAATCATTTGAGAACCAATTGGGTTTGAGAACTAAAAAGAACCATTATAAGCCACTAGTTTATATATATGGATAACCTCCTATGAATTATAGTGGTCCCCACCTGAAATTAGTGGTTGAGATTTAGTTTTCAAAAGTTCTCAAAACAAAAAGTTCTCATTTGAACCTAACCTTATATATATATATATATATATATATATATATATATATATATATATATAGTTATATATAGTTAAAGGTTCATTGTAGGCCCCTTAAAAAGTGTAGACCCCGTAAACCCCTTTATTATTCTATAAGACTCACTAAAATTATAAAACTCATTTATGTTGAATTTAGTCTTTATTTTATTTTTTTTTATTTTGTCATATGTCTAACTTTTTATTTTAATTTTGGGTTTATTTCTTATGTTTTTTAGTTTTTTCTTTATTTTTTGTTTTTCTTAATTTAAAATTATAATTTTTAGTGAGTTTTATAGAACGTCGATTTTTAAGTTGTAGTGAATTTTGTAAACAATGATTTTTAAACACGACAGTGAGTTTTAATCTAAAAAATGAGTTTTATAATTTTCAATGAGTTTTATATAACATCGATTTTAAAGTTGTTGTGAGTTTTAAACACAACAGTGAGTTTTAAAACTCATAACAATGAGTTTTATATTTTCTAGTAGAATAGTATACTTTTTTTAAGGAAAAATGGATTTTAATAACACAAGTTTTGTCATGTTGGTGAATAATAATACGAGTTTTGAATTTTTCCCACTATAATACCAGTTTTCAAGGTATTGGATTTCAATGATACGGCGTTAATTTTATACTAGCGGTGTTAGTTTTGCTGACTGGACTGGTGACATGGTGTCCTACATGGCGATTTTTAACTAGGTTTTAGAGCGAGGGACTAGTATTGTAATTTATTTAAAAAGGAGGGATTGGTATCCAATTTTCCAAAAAGAAAAATGCTTCACAAAATATGGACACGCCGGCCAAATAAATTTCCGACGAAGTGAATCCGGCGAACTCAAATAACCTAGAAATCTTCAAACGTTCATATCTTTGTCGATTCTTAACCAAAATTAATTCTGAAATCACCACTGTGGTCGTAATCAAATTCCGAACCTAACAAGATCATATTGCAAGGATTTCGAACAACTTTGAAAATCCATTAACAAACTGAAGATGGTGGCGGTTTGGTGGTGGTGGTACGGAGATGGTGGCGGTCTGGTGGTGGCGGGCGGTCTCCAGGAAGTCGCCGTCGGTAGGGGCAGTCCGGCCAAACCCCCCATAAAAACCCCCGGCGACATTGAACGCCCGACCAAACCCTCGAACAATTTCCCGTTCTCTGACCAAACCCACGGCGACATCGAACACAAATAAGCACCTCGCTCTGGTAGCATCCTCGAACGCAAATTAGAAACCGCGGTTGCCAGTGGTCGCCGGAGCACACCAAGAAGACGCCACGCCGCCTTAGCGGCGGAACCCTAACCGCCAAAGAGGAAGATCGATGGAGCAGAAAGTTGGTGTCACACCCCCAAATTAACCACTAACGGAGTTCATACCGTTAAGGGGGTGCGACTAGACCAGGACCACAACCATTAGTTACAAATACTAAACGAATCAGAGTAAAGTCCAAACATTCATAATAAAAACAGTTTAACAGTACGCAGCGGAAAACATTATCTTTAGCACTAACCACGTGCTTTACATAAACATTGTTTTAAATTCCCAAGTTTAGTTAAAATAAAAATAAACATCTTCTTGTGCCGTGTCAACCTGCTCCGGATACTCTGCAGCGATCTGCAAAAGTTTAAACCACGCAAGTGTCAACCTAACGGTTGGTGAGTTCACAGTGGGCTTGTCACGCAGTGGCCCGGTATCAACATATATTTATTCGTGAAAACGATGCTTCGTAATGACCAAAATCATAGTATCGTGGTTTAGTAAAAATATTGTCCGTAACCTACGTTATCGGGTATGTACTAGTTTTGTATAGTTAAAGTGCTCAACCGATATCGCGGGTAGCTAATCCGTTGTTCCATGCACTAAGGAAGTTTGTACCAAAGCTGACCATAAATTATTGTAGTGGCCGTGCCATCTGTACTGCGGACCTACGTCATCGCGGATTTGCCTCCCCCGTGTCCTCTCGGGATCACGGTCAGATAGGCTGATATTGTACCTCCGTGCACTCCCCGTGCCACGGGGCGGAGTTTGTCAAACTCCAGTAGATCTACCCAACATCCCCTCGCTTTACAATTAATGGTACAATTTAGTTGAGGACTTTTAAGTTTTCAAGGCATCCTTAGAAATCATGTGATATCATGTGGTTTAGACTTTAACCTACACTAGCCATATTAAAAGGGTTTACTGGATTCTCATGAATCTCAAAAGTGTTTTTAGTTTCGTTTCAGAAATAATTGTTTAAGTAATTCTCAAGTGCTTCTCATAAAGCACGTCAAGTTCACCAAGTGGGTGCCGAGCACTCCAAGTTTTCACGTTCATCAGGGAGGTGCCTAGCACTCTCGAATTTGTCAGCATTGTTTTACTTTTAGTTATTCGGTGTGACCCAAACGGGTTCACGGTAATCGGGTTAGTGACACTCACCTTTGGTTGCAGTGCTACACTTGTTATAATCCAAGTTTGCTTATCGAAGACCTATGAACACGTTTAGGTCTTAAGTATTAGTTTTGTGTCTAATCTTTACTTAACGTCACTATGGCCCATAACATAGTACGTTGAAACTATGAATCGACATACGACACACGACACCGATGGTTGATCATAAACAAGGGTTCACAGACATCATAGCATGTTTCATCATAACATAATCATACAAGTCATGGCATAACATTCAAACAAGTTGCACAAGATTTAGGTTCTGGTCACAGTTTCGCTGGTAGTTTCGCTAGGTACACGGGCAGCACTTTCGCTAGGCAATACCCGGTGACACAGTTTCGCTAGCTAGTTTCGCCCGAAACTGCAGACACAGTTTCGCTGGCCTAGTTTCGCTAGAAACTGGTTTGAACTTTCATTCAGGGAATTTCGCTCGGTAGTTTCGTTCGATCAAGCATGCATGGTCAATCACGGCGACACTAACAGTTTCGCTGACAGTTTCGCTACATGAATTTATACACAGTTTCGCTACATGAAGATACACTTAGTTTCGCTACATGATCATACAGTTTCGCTGGTCGCAAAAATACACTTTTTGTCACACCCCCAAATAACCACTAACGGAGTTTATACCGTTAAGGGGTGCGAGCAGACCAGGACCACAACCATTAGTTACAAATACTAAATGAATCAGAGTGGAGTCCAAGCATTAATAATAAAAACAGTTTCAAAATATACGCAGCGGAAAATTATTTGTCTTAGCACTAACCACGTGCTTTACATAAACAAGTCATTGTATTGAATCCCCAAATTTAGTTCAAAATAAACAAAGTCTTCAAGTGCCATGCCAACCTCTAGCGGATACTCCTCAACGATCTGCAAAAGTGAAAACCACACAAGTGTCAACCTAACGGTTGGTGAGTTCACGGTGGGCATGACATGCATTGGCCCGGTCTCAATAATCGTATGTATCAACATATATAAGTAGTATGGTTTTGCAGAACATTGCCAAGAGTTTGATTACTGAATACGCACTAGTTAAGTAAAAGTTAAAGCAGTCAACCGATATCGCGGGTAGCTAATCCGGTTTCCATGCACTAAGGAAGTCGTACTAGGCTGAAAGCTGACGTAACAGAGTTCGGTATTTACCAATGGTTGTTGCCTCCAGTTGTGTCCCTCCCAGGACCCACAACTAAAACAGGCTGATATTGAACTCCGTTCGGCCTCCAACCGGTTGGCTACATATTTGTGTACCGCGGAGCAGGGTTTGTCAAACCCTCAGTAGATCTACCCAACATCCCCTCGCTTTTCAGATCAACAGTACTAAGTTGAGGACTTTTAAGTTTTAATAAGCATTCCTTAGAAAACATGTGATATCATTTGGTTTCGACTTTAACCTACACTAGTCATATTAAAATTGTTTAATCCGGATTTCGTCTGAAATCCCAAAAGAGTTTGAGTGTTTAAGTGGTTGTTTCCGGATTTCATTCGAAACCCCAAGGATGGACAGTTGCAAGTGCTTCCCATAAAGCACTCCAACTTCCATAACAGGTACCCCATTTGGCAATACCTCAGAATGTCAGCGTTGTTTTCCATTAAGTTTATCCGTTGTGACCCAAACGGGCTCACAATTAAAGGGTTTGTGAAACTCACCTTAGGTTGCTCGGCTTACACTTCAATAATCCAGATTATGTTTTGCTAACGAAGACGGGATGATTTAGATGATGATGGATGATGATTCAGGGACTGGAAATCGATTCTTTGGTGACCTCTTTGCCTTGGCCGAAATCAAAGAGGAGAGTGTGTGTGTGTTTGTTGTGTGGTTTGAGCAAAATGAGGCTATTAGGGTTTATTAAGATTATTTATATCAGAGGCTAGTTTCGCTGGCAGTTTCGCTGCCAGTTCAGGCGAAACTA
>JBCNJP010014335.1:0-11084 GCA_039602395.1 Deinandra increscens subsp. villosa | reverse complement strand
AGATACGTTTCTAAGGGTGAGCGGTATGGATTGTGGCTTTCTCCCCCTGCTCCCATTGCTCCAAGGGCTTCCATACCACCTCCCATGGCTTCCATCATACGTTTTTTTTTTTTTTTTTTTGAGTTTTACGGCTTGGAACAAGCAGCGAGAAGTTGTGTTGTGTGTGTAAGATATTAAATGCAATCAAAGCCTTGTGGTTTTTTTTAAGTTTCCACCATACCCACCTAAATGAAGCCACAAGGCTTCATATCATCTAATTTGAGTTCGCAAAATATTATTGGCTAAAAAATATGAAGCCACACTACTTCATTTCAACTATACCCCCGCCCTAATGTTCTAAAAATACAAATAAAATTATAAAAATTTCCAACATAATGCAATGCCCGAAATTACATATATTAACAATTGAAATTAGTTGGATGTGTGGGGCTTTACTTGCTTTGTTAGCACCAGTAACTATTTGACAACTCTATCTTTTTAACCAATAGGTTACTTACATTTCATTAACATGGATATATGTGTTTAGTGGTGTGGGTCTCCACCGAGAAATATATTCTCCTGCCTGTTAGGATTCGAGATCACTCACACACAAACAAAGGTAACAATCACTGTAGAAAAGTAAACAACGAGAATAGACACGCGAGATTTAACGTGGTTCGGTCAGTGTGACCTACATCCACGGGCTGCAACCAGGGTATTTTTATTGCTATCTGCCTCACTCGACGTGAGAATTACAAGTACAATATGTCATATAAATAGATATAGAAATTAGGGTTACATAAAATAAACCGGGCCAGAACACGGGCCCGAGCCAATCAAGGCTCCACAAACCCAACAATCTCCCACTTGGAGGCTTGATCATCTTCAACTGCCATCCGCTGTAATACTTGTACGTCTAGTAATTCTCGTCATCCTCCTGGCTGCAGCGGCCTTCTCATCAGTTAACCTGAAGGCCCGTTGAAGCTCTCCTGAGCTCCAACACATCGGTCATGGCAAGAACTGCCCCTGGCTCGTCCTCGATCCCTACTGGCTCCCACTGAAACGAACTGCCAGATCTTGAGATACCCTGAGAACAAACAACACTCTCCATGTTAAGCAAGTAATCCACTGGAGAGGCTTTAACCACTGGAACACTGGATCTCTTAACAAACGGTCGTCTGGTAACTCTGACTGAAGCACAACCCGTACTCCCATTGCCACGAAAACCCTTGACCTGCTTTTCTGAACCTTTCCTAGTACGTTCAACCTGAATCTGACGTGTGGCTCTAGGTTTATCTCCTGCAAAACAAACCTTCTTCTGCCCACTAGACTCTGTGAACCGGACTTTGGACTTCTTCTGAACTGGGATGGTCTCTCCCTCAGACGGTAAACTAACCATGTAAAGCGAACCTCTCTTTCTTCCTCGAGCCACGACTAGATTTCCCTTGACAACTTTCCACTGCCCGTTCCCGAATTTAACATCATGTCCCTGTTCATCCAATTGCCCCACTGAAATCAACTGTTTCTTCAAGCTTGGAATCACCCTGACATCCTTCAAAACCCATGAACCGGCCGAAGTCTTCAAATCTAAGTCACCCATGCCCGTAACATCTAGAACATCATTGTTCGCCATTTTTACCTTGCCAAAATCACCTTCCTTCAGATTCTGCAATGCTTCACTGCTGTGGGTAGCGTGAAATGAAGCACCAGAATCCATGACCCAGGAATCAACACTGCTCTCTATGCTGCATATTAACGTTTCGTCTTCAACATAGTCTTCTGCAGAGTTAACTTGTTTCTTTTCACTCGGACACTGATTCCTAAAGTGCCCCACCTGCTTACAGTTCCAACATGTCACATCATCCCGAGCCCTAGACTGACTCCTTCTTCTGTTCCCGCTCCCACTACCTCTGTTGTTCTTCCTACCTCTGCCAACATGCATCAATCCACTCGATGATTCACCCGAATTTCTTCGTCTGACGTCTTCGCCCAGAATAGTATCCCGAATCCCATCAAAAGTGAACTTACTGGTAGAACTCGTAATCGCTGTAACAGTTCCTGACCAGCTATCAGGCAATGAAGATAACAGTAGTAGAGCCTGAACCTCATCCTCGAATTTAATATCAACTGACCCAAGTCTTGACAAAATCGAGTTCATGTTGTTGATGTGCACTGTAACTGAACTTCCTTCTTGCATTCTCGTATTAACCAGCTCTCGAATCAGGTAAACTTTGTTAGCTGCCGAAGGCTTCTCGTACATATTAGACAATGCATCCATGATGCCCTTCGCTGTGGTTTCCTTCAGAATGTTGAACGCAACATCCTTTGACAACGACAATCTAATGACGGCCTTGGCTTTCTTATCTAAGTTCTTCCATTCGTCTGCTGTAATCTTATCTGGTCTTTCACCCAATACCATGTCCAAATCCTTTTGAATTAGCAAATCCTCAATTTGCATTTTCCACCAACCAAAGTCCTTTCCATCAAACTTCTCAATCTGAAGTTTACCGCTCTCAGCCATTATCTCAAACTGAGAAACTCGACTTTGAATCTCGGTGAATATATATCAACGAATTCTTGGACTAAAAAAAATGACCAGACCTGTCTTCCTGTTCTTAACACAAATTTATTTTCTAGACCAAAACACAATATAATGTATACCAGATTTGGGCTCAAGTCCAATTAAAGAAATAACTCAACTCCACGTTCAGACCTCAACGGAATTAGTCAGCAACACACTTTAATCAACAAACAATTTAGGTTAACTAGAAAAGGAAGTAAATCCTCTCGATCACTTTCTATATTGGTCAAACGAATTAGGCATTTCGGTCAAAATTGACAACTTCAATTCTTCTCCGTACCGACGGCGATGAATGGAACTGCTTCTAGAGATTATTAAGCAAACACGATAAACACAATCAAATAGGTACTTGACGATCTTCGTTCCTAATCCACTACGTCGGCAACTACATAACTCGGTGTTCTAGTTTTAATCCACCCGAAAACTAATACGAATAAAAAAACGAAAAGAAACTGACCTCTCGCCTCCGAGCTTCGATCGATTCACGGTACAACCTTTACCTTTCTCTTCTGCGATTGTTCCTTAACCCCACTCCGATCTCCGACTCCGACTATATCTTCTGTCGGAAGATGATCTGAACGGTGAAACACGGGTGACGGCGATAACAGCCGATGAAACCCTAAAACCGTGTGTAGATGAACCTGTGAGTAACGAACCCGGCTCTAGATACCACTTGTTAGGATTCGAGATCACTCACACACACACAAAGGTAACAATCACTGTAGAAAAGTAAACAACGAGAATAGACACGTGAGATTTAACGTGGTTCGGTCAGTGTGACCTACATCCACGGGCTGCAACCAGGGTATTTTTATTGCTATCTGCCTCACTCGACGTGAGAATTACAAGTACAATATGTCATATAAATAGATATAGAAATTAGGGTTACATAAAATAAACCGGGCCAGAACACGGGCCCGAGCCAATCAAGGCTCCACAAACCCAACACTGCCAGCCATACCCTCACATCTCCCTTAGACTACCCATAACGGGGCGTCCTTGGTGCTGCCCTTCGCGACGTGGCTTCGCCCTTTAGAAGGGATGCGATGGGGGAGATGACTGGGCAGCCGCCCGCCCTTGGCTTCAAGCCCTTGATTAAGGGCGGGAAGGGCTGGAGAAATGAGTCCCACTATTTTGTTTCCTTTTTGTTTAAACCCTAAAATATAATTAACCCACTTTTTTATTCTCTTTTTTCTAATTATAAAAAGTAAGTAAAATAAATATTAAACATAAATTATATAAAACGTAATTAAAAATTAAATATGAATATAATTGCATTTAATTAATTATACATAAATATAATTACACGTAGTTAATAATTAGGGGAATTTAAATGAATATAAACTTAAATAAATCTATATAAAAGTTAAACAACAGAAAAATGAAGTTAAATATAAATAAAAATAAATATAACTAAACTTAATTAATAAAACATAATTATACATGATTAAAAAATCTAAACTAAAATATTACGATTAACAAAAATAAATAAACAAATATAATCAAAAAATTAAGTTAAAAATAAAATAAAGCTAATTATATTTCCTTCTCTTTTTTCTTTTCCAACGGTAATAAACAAAACATTTAAAAAGCTAACTGTTTTTATTTTTTATTTAAGAACAGTTGATATATTTAATTTATTTTGTTTAATTTACTTAGTTTTTATAATTATGGCATAAAAGAAATAATTAATTATATAAGTATTAATTTATTTTATAAAAACATAAAAGATATGGTGATGTGGAAATAAAGAGAAGTTTGTGAAAAAGACATTGTTGGGGCCAAAAACTGTTTGTGGGAAGAGCTGAAAAAAAGTTGATATGGCATGGTGACTGGACAACCCTTGGGAATGGTTCCAGTCACCGTTGCGGATGGTCTTATCTATCTTTTGTGGTTTCTCTTTCTAAAGAAATTGTTGGCTCCTCTGTGGGAAGAGCCGAAGAAAAGTTGATATGGCATGGTGACTGGACAACCCTTGGGAAGGGTTGCAGTCACCGTTGCGGATGGTCTTATCAATCTTTTGTGGTTTCTCTTTCTAAAGAAATTGTTGGCTCCTCTGGTTTTGTCTCTACGCCTCGATGGTATGGTGGCCACCGGAATGCTACGCCTCGCCGGTATGGTGGCTGCTGGAATGCGCGACCCTTCTTCGTTGTGGTTGTGCTCCGGTATGTCGCCGTCGGTGTGCGATGATTTTGCCGTCTAGGGTTTTCATTGTTTCGCGAATTGGAACTTGACCTTCTCAAATCTGTTAACCGATGGACATGCTAGGTTCAGACCTGTTTGTTATGATCGAGTACTTGAATTCTCTGAGACGCCGACGTTATATGAAGGCGATGATGGTGACGGTGACGGCACAATGTTCATCGCCTTCGTCACCTGTCTCTGAGCTACCAGTATTTGTTATGTTTTATATGCGTAACAAATTAAATATGTTGGATGTGAGCGGAATTACTTTGCTTCGTTTGCACTAGTGAATATTTGATTGAGAAATGTTGTCTTCTACTGGTTTTGTTATCGCCGACAACTTGTTCTTGGTTTATTGTTTTCCGTTCTGGTAAGCTGCTGGCCAGTTGCCATATGTTCAGGCTTATCGGGGCTATGATGATGCAGATCTTCCTCTGAGGTGTGGGTGATGGCGAGGCGTGTCAGGACCGATTTCACATAAAGAATCTCGACATTGAGCAAGAACAAAGATTAGATGAGGGAGACGGGATGATGAGAATCTAAAATAATGAATAACAAGAAATGATAAATCAAACGATTCATTGATTATTGCTGAATGATTACAACGAACCGAATGCTTACAAAATCGACATATGAAATCCGCGGTCACATTGGGTTGAGCTCAAAGCCAATGTGAGACTCTCTCTCTAGAAATGATAGCTCATATCTCTCTAGAACATCCTCTTATTCTTTCACTTATTCTCTCTTATTCTTCCTTGAAGCTATCACCGTTATATATAGAGAGCCCATGTGCTCACTAGCCCACTAACTAGTAAAACACAGAAACAATGAGCAAAATTACAAATAAACAACTAAAGTAAATTATTAATTAAATCAAAGTTGATTTAATTAATATGAAGCTTGACTCGCTCGAACCGATCTTCCGTTGACTTTTACGTTGACCGTTGACTCGAACAATTGACTTTTTAAGAAAAACGTCTTCAGTCCAAACTTGCAAGCCTCGATCATCACAACACGCGTCTCTGAATCAAATCACAATGGATTCTTCAACCGAATTATTCGAGAATAGATTTGATTGCGTCAGTCACACATATTATTAGTTCCAACAATTCCCCCTTGACTGACGCTGTCAAATCTGTCATACTGGTGAAGAACCGCTCTGTCGTACATCTTCAAAGAATAACTGATAAACCTGAATCTTTCTGTTGTAAAGATTCCCCATTTGATTAAGCTTCTTCTGTTCTTGTTTCTCCAGTTGAGATCCAAGTGCTGCAGTTCACTCGGTTCACACGGTCGGGTACAATACTAAGAATGTTGAACATCGGAGTCAAAACCACAACAAATCGACTCAAATAAACCAATCAATCACTGAAAATGCTCTAACTTCTGATAATCGACCCGATAATCAAGTTCTATTATTATTCCCCCTTTTCTCTAGATCCCTCTAAAAACATCCGATGCGGAAGCGGAAAATCAGATGCAGAGAGTGGAACCGTTCCGCTCAGTTCCGAAGAGAAAACGGTACTAAAATCCTGAAATCGGACAATCTTGCGAAAAACCGGAAGCCGGGTGCTGACAGTTGTGAATGATCCATAAATACTGAACTTGTTCCGCGTGACTGGGTTGGATGCGAAAATAAGGTGTCAAATCAGTGAAAAACTGAGATCCCAAGCATAAACGCAAAATTTATTCATAACCGGAGTCTTTATAATTTTGGCGAAGAAAATCAAGCTCGGAAAAATATTCCGTGAAGAAATCTGAGTCAAACGGTGCAATTTGGAATGAATCTGAGAAAACCGTCAATTTTATTCAAGTAACGGGCCTTCCGTTAGAGATTTAACGAAATATTCCAATATTTAACTGAGATTCCAGTTAATTCGGTTAGATGACATCAACGCTGCATCAGCTAAACAACTTGGAGTGAGACATAACGAAACAGTCACAAACTTAACTGAGAAGCGAAGCCAGTCCGTCAGTGGTCGTTAGCTAACGTGGCATGACGTCAACAAAAACTAGAAACTCCGTCGAAATATGGCGGAATAAATCCAAGACCAATAAAAATTTTCACATCTCTGTTAGGGGCGTTATCTCGTTAATCTCGTAAAAGACTAATAAGAAGTACCCCTTATTTAACGAAAAATGTTAAAATATTCATTGGTGGTAAAAATCTCTCAAGAAGAACACAATCCGAGTGCATTAAAATGGACCAATCAGAAAATTCCATGAGAAAATAATCAACGGCTGGAAATAAAAAGATCTAGTGGCCTGGGTTGGCGATCCATGTGGGTGGCGGCTACCCAATCAAAATTCAGTAGAGAAAGCACACAATCAGGATCCTGCGGTGGAGATCAAATGAATCTGACGGCTGGAAGGTGGTGAATCCGTGTGAGGGAGTGCACAGCCAACCAGGAGGAGACACCACATCAGCCTTCTACGGATCTTTGAGAACTGCAATGACCCACGTGAATTATTGCAGCCAATGAGGGATCGCCAAGGGCACCAGCGCCTCACATTCAATGGATCATTTTACCTATTTGGGGCCCACGAGAAATTTTCTCAGCCAATAGAATTCAACCACCAATAGAAGAGAATGGTCCACTTGCTTTATCTGGGTCCCACGAGCTTGTATCCAGCCAATGAGCTGGCGACAGCCATCTCTCCTCAACGTTATTATTTTTGCAGTTGGGTCCACAAGACTAATTCCAGCCAATGGGAGGTCAACAACAATATGTCTTGACTTTACAACCGACAAGAGAAAGAGAATATTAATTCTCGGTGGCCAATGGAGAGCTGCCACGCCATCGTCTTGCTCAGCCAACCTAAACCCTAATTTACCTGCCGGAAAAGCTCATCAGAAAAAGGTAGTCACCGGAAAACCGTATTTCGACCATAACTCGGTTGAAACTTGATGAAATCCTTCGAATCTTATGTCGTTGAACTCCTCTTTCGATCCTACACAACTCTAGACGATCAAAAATGTTTGAAAAGATCTCGAACAAAAACCCAGATGTGAAGATCAGTCGCGATCGCCAAGCCCAGATCGCCAAGCTTATTCAGATCGCCAAGAAGGATTCCAGGTCGGTTCGAGGTCGCCAAAAGCAAAAACGGAATCGCCAAGTCGAGATCGCCATGAACAGCTCCAGATCGCCAAGACAATCTTCAAGCTCACCTGAGATCGCCAAGTACATCTTCAAGAGCACACGAGGTCGCCAAGAACATCTTCATCTGCTGCGAAATCGCCAAGGCAATCTTCAAGAGAAATGAAGAACACTAAGAACACCATGAAACACACACTACTGTGTGTTTTTCCAGATCTGCCCAAATCGTTTCGAATCAGACGAAACCAATGCTTCCAATGGATCCGGAACGCGTTTTCCATCAAGATTCATACTTTATTTTATCCAAAAACACTGATTATAACATCAAAAACTCAGAATCAAATTCGAAAATCTTCAAGAACACCCAAAAAACGTGAAAACCCTAACAGTTTCATTTTTCTTGCTCAGATCTCACATTTCTTCACTGATTTTGACATATGGAGCATGAAATCACATCCAAATGAACCCAACAACAAGAATCTATCATCAGATTCATCCGGAAATCATCCAAACAGCTCCAAAAATGCAGAAAAATAGAATTATTCATCTCCAAAGTGTGTTTTCCAATCTGCACCTCATTCAAGCTCAAAATCAAGATTTGAGTGATCAGATTCGTCGTGAAACAAGATCTGATTGGTACCCGCTCTGATACCATTTTTCAGGACCAAATTTGAGCCTTTACTCATCCAATACACAGATTCAAGTGCGGAAATCATGAATCCATGATCAAATCATGTGATTTGCTTGTTGAAATCCTTAGATTTCATGTCTGAAACTCAAAAACACGAGGGTTTTTCACACACAAGTGCTCTCTCTCTTCAAACAGCCGTCCAGGAGATTATGTAGGGTTATTCTGGTGTTGCTATTTATACTGGAGAGAGCACAGGTCGTGATTGCACTGAAATCAAGAGAATGTTATTGAAGTTAGTGAAATTTATGACATCAGACTGACGAGATCGCCAAGAACAACTCCGAAGTCGCCAAGAACAAGTCTGAAGTTGCCAAGACAGGTTGGTGACCTCGCCAAGGCTTGGTGAGGTCACCAACCTTGGTGAGGTCGCCAAGGGTTGGCGAGGTCGCCAAGCCCAGATCGCCAAGAACAAGTTTGGTGAGGTCGCCAGCTTGGTGAGGTCGCCAGCTTGGTGAGGTCGCCAAGGGCAAAGCCCAAATCGCCAAGGGTTAATCCCAAATCGCCAAGAAAGTTTAGAAATCACTAAGTACACTCCGGAAATGTCAATTATCATTATTGAATCACTAAGGGTTGTTATTACAAAGACACATATAATTACTAACATTTGCCAAGTAGATTATCATGAAATGACCCAGAATTTGGATTCAGACATTCACACTGCAATTGAAATGCACTATGGCAATTTCTTTAATATCAATAATCAACACAAGTTAAGACATTAATCATGAAATATAAAACATCAAATACTTTAGTGATTAATACAAACATCAAGATAATTGACCAAGTACAAGATACAAGCAAAGTGAAAGATATACAATTGAGCATAAAAGCAAAGGATGCTATGTTTGAGTTGCCACCAACCCTATAAAGTTCTTACAAACCCTCGTGTTTTTGAGTTTCAGACATGAAATCTAAGGATTTCAACAAGCAAATCACATGATTTGATCATGGATTCATGATTTCCGCACTTGAATCTGTGTATTGGATGAGTAAAGGCTCAAATTTGGTCCTGACAAATGGTATCAGAGCCATTGTTCTTCATGTTCTTGAGTTTTCTCAAAAACTTGAAGAATCACTAGTTCAAGTTATCAAATCTAGTTGTTTGTATGATTCCTTGAACCATTTTGAACGACATTTCATAAGAAATCTGTTGGAATGCTTAGATTTCATCAATAATCACAATAAATGGGTCAATTTTAGAGATTTCCAGATTTATGTGAACACAGAGCATACGTGCTGTGCGTTTACTTTGAAAATTAAAGTCTATCTTTCACTGATTTTGAGTCAAAATTGAACATGCATACATGTTAGACTCATGGTTTAGGGATGATAGCAACTTGAATCATTCAAAAACATCAAGTATTGAAGATTTTAGAGCAAAAATTGTGTTCTTGGAAGTTATTCATAAGAATCACTATTTGATCCGATTTCACATAGATTAAGTGGTTTTTGGAGCTTGTTGTAGTTAACAAATCTGTTCCTAAGCAAATTCCTAAACTATTGGTGCAATAAAAACTTGATTTCGTGAAATTTGATTTTGACCTAGTGATTATGCTCTTAACATGGCTGGAAAATTTTCTAAGTCTTGAAATAATTAAAATCTCAATTTTCACATTGTTGCTTGATTTAATTGGACTAAATAAGCTTCAAGATGTTTGTTTTGTAGGTTCTGAGCAATTAACCTCAATCTTAGCATCCGTTGAAGCAATTTCTGAGATCTCGACCCGTTTGACCCATTAAGTTCTTTTGTGAAGAAACACAACTTGTTTCACCATGTCTGACTTTAACTCTGGAAATCAAATGTTCCAAGCGAATAACATGCCTCCAAAATAACTAAGGGGGTTGCAACATGGATTGGAAGTCAACCACCGGGGGAGCTCAATTCTTGGGAATCGATTGGTTTCGTGGTAATGCAAGAAGCAGTCAACCGTGTCTACTTCACCTGCTGAAGTGGAATACATTGCAGCTGCCTCCTGCTGTTCTCAAGTCCTCTAGATCCAGAATTAGCTTCTGGACTACGGTTTGAACTTCATGTCCACCCCTATTAACATTGATAATACTGCTGCCATGTTCATTGTTAAGAACCATGTTCAACATTCTAAGACCAAACACATAGAGATTAGGCATCACTTTATTAGGGACTGTCATGAGAAAAAGCTGATTACCTTAGTTCATGTTTCCTCTGAAAATCAACTTGCAGATCTCTTCACCAAGGGATTTGATGTTTCTAGGTTTAACTTCCTAGTACAATCAGTAGGAATGATTAACTTTGTGTAAGCAGATCTTTAGGTTCCTTTTAGGATTGTGCCTTTGTTGGAACTTTTAATAAGTGTGACTGACGCCATCAAATCTATTCTCGAATAATTCGGTTGAAGAATCCATTGTGATTTGATTCAGAGACGCGGGTTGTGATGCTCGAGGCTTGCAAGTTTGGACCGAAGACGTTTTCTGGAAAAGTCAACCGTTCGGGTCAACGGTCAACGTAAAAGTCAACGGAAGATCGGTTCGAGCGAGTCAAGCTTCATATTGATTAAATCATCTTTGATTTAAT
>JBCNJP010014334.1:0-11087 GCA_039602395.1 Deinandra increscens subsp. villosa | reverse complement strand
TCTTGTTGGTCCGAAATCAAACCGTCAACACGATATCTAATCACAAATGAGTGCGGAATCCTCAAATGTGATTGATTCAAGAAACAAGTAGAAGAAATAGACACAATCTAAGAGAAAGATTGAATCTTGAATGAGAAACTCTAACTTGTTGAAGCTGATCGTAAACTAAGAATAGCACACAGAAATCGTAAACCCGTTAAATTGTATTGAAAAGCTTAGCCAAAATCATAAACAATTGAGGTTTATATAGTACCTCATACAAGCCCTAATAGAAATCGTAAACTAGCAATCAGCCCACATGGCCCAATAGTAAACAATAAAAAGCCCAATAACTAATAAGCCCAAAACAATAAACTAGCCCACTAACTAATGTTCATGCCTTAATTAAATATAGCCCAACAATCTTCCCCTAGGCATGAACCATTAGACCTTTTACGGCAGCAGCAGATCGAATCTGAATGTATTCTGAGCGTTGTTCGACCACCATCTGTTCGCCACAATCCGGTTTGCCGTCCCATGGAAGATCCCCACCCTCACAGCGTTTTCCATGTCATTTTCATCTCCGAGAATAGGCTGTGAGGCGAGCAGTTTGATATCCTTTTCTCCAAATCTTAGCAAATCCACCGGATCGTAAAAGCGAAACTGCCTCAGACCCTTGCAGAGAACCACCACCTCGTGTGTCGTTGGATCATAACACCAGCAGTCAAAGTTTTTGACCAAGGTACCATCTTCAATCTCGTCCAACATATTGATAACTCTTGTGCGTTTGGTGGGTGGTCTCCTTGCTTCACCAATTGGCTCTCCAGTCACTGGGTCAGTTTCAGTCTGGACCCATTTTACTTGCTTCAGCTCAAAATTTTCAAAGTTATCTTCTTGATGGCTCAGCAGATTGTTTCTAATAAGGTCTCCGTCAGGGCTGTTCCATCTGTTTATGTAGGGAGCTCGAAGCAGATTTCTGATCTCAGGCTCAGTCCAAGAATGGAATTGTGCACGAGTTCTATAATATTCAACTGGACTATAGCCTTCACGGATCACAGCAAATAATTTCTTCTCGGTGTCATAATGCCAGCACAAGATGGGTTCACAACTCCCCTTTTTGTCTAAAGAGCTTCCACCAAGATCAAGAGAGTACTGAGTGGGGGCTGGTCCTTGAAAGAATTCTCGGAACCAGTTGTCGTGACCTTCAGGAGCTTTGGAGATGACTCTTCCTCCTCTGGCATAATCAGACATCTCAATATTTTCATCTCCATCGTCTTCATTCATTGCATCAGCACCTTGCACACCCTGTGATGAACTTTGTTCAGGGGCACCTGAAGATTTTGACTCCACGACACTTTTCAAGTCAGTAAATTTCTTCTTAAGATCCATCAAAGTCTCATAGAGCCACTTCATTCTATTTTTATCTGCCACCTCCTTTTCTCTCATCCTTCTGTTCTCATCCTTCAGTGCCTTTATCTCATTTTCTCTGAATCTATTCTGAGATATCAAAAAGTTGATATGAGGATCAGTGCTTATCCTCAAATCAATCGGAAGTTCAGCAGATTGGAAGGGCCTGAAGCTAGGAATAGCTGTTGGCTGACTTATCACAGGAGCAGCGCTCACTCTCACTGGGCTTGGTACAGCGAAAGAATGATCAACCTCTATAAATTGTCCTTCTTCCCGAACTGGGCTACGTTCGGATAGAAGTGGAGTTTCAGTCTGAGCAGGAGCAGGTTGATCTTGAACATTTTCAGCAGCTGTTTCTTCTTGAGCACTGGGACCCTCAGAACTGGGCCCTGCTGGATGTACTATCATTAAGCTTGAGCTTGTCTTTGAAAGCTTGAATCTTATGCTTCTTGGATCTGACCTCTTTCTTGGAGAAGGTTCACGTGCAGGAATTGGTTCTTCAAGAACATCTTCAACATTCAGATTCAGCTCAGGAGGGGTTGTATCACTGCCTGATGATCCGATCATGTCATCCCTTGACCTTTTAAGGTTAAGGGGCCCCAAATTCCCATAGATATCATCATCAGTAATCTCCTGACCAGCAAGTATATCATCCATTACATTCTCTTCATCGGAGGGTATTATTACATCGTCTTCTTGCACATTAACAGCCGGAGTTGCTGTTATGTCTTGTTCTTCAGCAACGGATGCATTAACATTAGGCACATCAGCTTCAGGTTCATCCTCATCAAACTCTTGTTCCCTTGCCACCTCTGGGAACGCACCCCTCTTTACCCATTCAAGTCTTCCTTGAAAGCTGTTTTTGCCCTTTCTATCTTGGGTTTGAAGACCAAAAACCCCACAATCCATCACTTTTATGTCCAACTTCTCTATCCTTTCTTCAATCATCGGGTATTTCTTCATGACCACCATTTGCACAAACCTTGGTGTCATCAGGAACTGTTCTCTGGCACTCAGATCAGCATTGCCTACCCAGTCAGACAGCATCATCTTCGAGAAGTTGAAATCCCAATCTAAGGCCAATGCGATGAAAGCAGTTCCATGAAGTTGATTCAGCTGATCAAAGCTAGTTCTCTTGCCTAGAAATGACTTCTGCATATAATGTGCCAGGCACCTCCAGTAATGAGGCAGTAGCTTCTTGAAGATAGGCGGAAACTTCCCCTCATACCCCATAGATTGAGCACCAGCTAGAACAACCTCCTTCGGATACTTGATTGGATCAGAGGCTTTATCAGTAATGTTCAGCCCCTTTCTGATATCATCTTCCTCAATCACTACTTGTCTGTTCTGAACAGTTGCGGTAATACTTGTCTTGTCAGCATTTGCTCTTGCAGTACCCCAGAACTCCCTCACTAGCATCTCATCAATAAGCACATTCGTCCTCAGGGCATGGTTTATTTTGCAAGTATTCATCCCAGCCACCAGAGAATAAAATAGTTCCATATGCTTCTCTGGCGGGTCTTCAAGATACGCTGGGATGCAGTGATCCTGTTCAAACTTTATCTCTTCGTCTAGCATCTCTTCTGCCATCTGAGAAAACGAGACAAATGCATCAGACTATATTCATCAAAGCGTAATTATGTTTGTCAACATCTTCTTGAAGTTCAATTGATTAACTCACTTTAAATTTCTTTAAGTTCAGAAAATTCTCAATTTAAACGTTCAAGTGAAATATTTGATTTTGAAGCACAAGTTCACAAACATTACAAACACCATTAATTTTGATCTTAAGATTATTAGATTTTCAAAAAAATTAGGTGTTTATGATTTTAATTCAATTTTAATGTAGGTTTACGATTCAAAATATGGGTTTACGATCCATAAAACGAGTTTACGATTATCGAAATGGGTTCACGACTGGGTTAAATTAGGTCCAATCGTAAACAATATAGCCCAATCGTAAACACCGATAACCACTCGAAGCCCAATCGTAAACACTTTGTCGTTAACGCCGATCGTAAACGTCGATCGTAAACACCGGATCGTAATCATCGATCGTAAACGATGAATCGTAAACACCAACGGTCGTCATCCTTCAACGCGACGATCGTAAACGCACAAAACCGCCATTGATAAACCTGCAACAACCTCGTAAACACGTTAAACACTCATAAATTTAAGCAAACAAACACCTACAACTACCTTTTAATGAGTTTTAACCACAAAACCGACTTCAACACTTGTAGAAAATCGACTTCGAAAACAGTAAAGATACAGACGACTGAGTTAGGGTTCGAAACTCAAAACTGATGAATGAGATCGATCGAAACCTTGTGAGATAACAGTCGATTGATGAGGGTTTCTTGGTCGGAAATGGATTACGAAGGCGATGGTGTGCTCGGATTTCACAGAGGATGGCCGGAGGTGGTCGGGATAGATTTTCCGGCGAGGGCAGCGGTGGTTAGGGTTTCGATGGGCGGAATCGTAAACGAGAGAATGAGAGTGATCGTAAATGAGAAATCGGAAATCGGAAATGAGGGTTTTATGCCCTTTAATAAAAAATTTCACTTTGACCCCTCAAGTTTCAAAAACATTTCAAAAACCTCCCAAACCTCTTAAAAAATATAAATTCTCATGAAAACATGTTAACTTTGATAGAAATTTGAGAATTTACGAAGCTTCCCCTCAGACTCAGACCCCGAGTATCTGATCTTGATCATAAAATTAAATAAAACTTTAAATATTTAAAGACTAAAAACAAATTGAAAAATGCACAAAATTAAGATAATCTAAATACTAGACAAAAACATACTTACCTTGAGATTGATGTTTTTCATGGATCAAACCAGACAAATCATTAACTGAGGAACCCTTTTCAGCTTCCGTTACTCGACGCTCTAGACATTTGCTCAAAAATTTTGAAACCATATAAACTCACATCCAGTTAAAAGTTTTAAGTGCTTAAGTTGTGGTACATAATTACCGTCATGTTTAACCGTCCCCACACCCAATTGTTCATAGCAAAACCTACCCAACCTCAGAGTTTATTGAGGATTCACAAACCCCCAACTTGAGGAACCATGCAACACTGCTTTGACAACCACTTATTTCTTATTTTCATGAATTATCGGTTGGTGATCAGGTCGGCCGCATAAGCACGCAGAGAAGACCAACAGAATAATTTTCTTTTCTTTTTCTTTTTCTTTTTCACAATTTTCATATATTTTTTTTGAATTCTTTTTCTTTTTCTTTTTCTGTGGTGTTGTCATTTACAGTATAAACATGGCGTGTGAGAGAGTGAATACTAGGTAAATACCACTCTCAACCCATTTTTGCCGGGTCTCAGTTTTTTAAACTATGTAAACTAGGATGGAAAACTAAACATATATAAGAGTTAAGTTTACTGCACTTACAATGGATGATCATTGTTTTTGATTTAGCTTACCGAACATCATCTTTGAGACGTCTTTCACTTCTGCCTTACACGTGTCAGTCTCCGATCGTCATGGAAATTTATATCACTTCCTACCAACTCAAGGCAAACAAAAGACATCATAAAAACCTCAAACAGATATTTTTTTTAGATTTTCTGAGACAATGATATTTCTTCCCCTGTTTTTATGAGGCTTTTGAAAACAAACACTATTTTTTAAATTTTCTATATATTATCTATATATATATATATATATATATATATATATTTTAAAGTTTTCTGAAAAGAAAAATTTACAAACAAAATTTGATCAGATCATTCCTCGAAGGCAATCATCTTTAGGCCTTCAACACATGATTCAAAATTTGGACGAGGAAGGGGTTTTGTAAAAATGTCCGACACATTCTGATCGGAGCTTACCTTTTGAAGCTGAATTAGCTCCCGATCATAGCAATCACGAATGAAATGTACCTTTATGTCTATATGCTTGGTTTTGGAATGTTGGACGGGGTTTTTTACAATTTCCAGAGCAGCAGCGTTATCACAAAAGATAGGAGTGTTAACGAATTCCATACCGTAATCTGTGAGCTGGTTTTGGATCCATACTACCTGTGAAGTACCGGCAGATGCTGCCACGTACTCAGCTTCGGCAGTTGATTTTGATACGGTATGCTGCTTTTTGCTCTGCCATGAGATGAGCCTATCTCCCAGGTACTGACATCCTCCAGTAGTAGATTTCCTGTCAAGGTCACTACCTCCATAGTCACTGTCAGTAAAAGCATATAATTGAAAATCAGTGTTCTTTGGGTACCAAAGACCAAGCCTAGGCTTGCCCTTCAGATACCTAAAGATACGCTTAACAGCAGATAAATGAGAAAGTTTAGGGTTGGCCTGATAGCGTGCACACACACAAACTGCATGCATGATGTCTGGCCTGCTGGCTGTCAAGTACATAAGTGATCCAATCATCGACCGATACTGGAATTCACTCACTGGTTCCCCATTAAGATCAGCTGACAAAAGTGGCCTGGATGCCATGGGAGTGGAAATGGGCTTGCAATCCTGCATCTTGAATTTCTCCAGAATCTCATTCACATACTTTGCCTGATGAATAAGAATTCCCGATTCATCCTGTTTTACTTGTAATGCAAGAAAGAAACTCATTTCCCCTTGGTCACTCATTTCAAACTTTTTCCTCATAATCTCTTCAAATTCAGTGCACAATTCCTCGTTTGTTGATCCGTAGATAATGTCATCTACATAAACTTGCACCATGATTATGTCTTCCTTCACCCTCTTTCTGAACAGCGTTTGATCAACCACTCCTCTTGTATATCCATTCTCCACCAAGTGATTGGACAGAGTTTCATACCAGGTGCGCGGAGCTTGATGCAAACCATACAAGGCCTTATCCAGCAGATAAACATGGTCAGGATTTTCTTCATAAGCCACAACCAAAGCGTTCCAGAGTTCCTTAGCGGTCTTGCAGTGTTTGAAACCTTGAGCAATATCTGGTGTTAATGCCATAGTCATGATGGCAAATGCTCTTTCTGCTTTGTTGCATCTTTCCCAATCATCATCGTCATACTCATCTTCTGTCTTGACCTTCCCTGCATTAACTCCTTCTGCGTGAGTAGGTGTGAATGGTCCATGAATAACTGCCCTCCAGAGTCTTAGGTCAACACTCTTCAAGTGATTTTCAAATCGATATTTCCATTCCAAAAAGTTATCCGCCGAGGTGAGTCTAGGTGGGCGAGTGATGGATCCAATCTCAAAATCCAACTTCTGATACATACTTGGTTCGAAATCCATTTCGTAAGCTTAGGGAACCTAAAACTAAAGTCCAAATGTCCAAACAAATGAGATTACGATGACACACTCCTGATTACGATCGTAAACACAGGATTACGATCGGGAACACTGATTCCGATCCAAACCAAATCGCAAACACCGAATCCGATTGAGAATGTCGTAAACACAGATTACGATTTCCGATTACGACTCCGATAGTCGTAAACCCTGATTCCGATAAGAGCCAATCGTAAACACCAATTACGATCCAATTTGATCGTAAACTCCGATTACGATCCCGCGTTTCCGGTATGACAAAATCGTAAACACTGATTACGACCAAGCAAAGTCGTAAACACCAAAAGTACAGATCGTAAACGCCTAAAAATGCGATCTTGATGTCGTAAACACGATTCCGATCCTGATCTTCAAGCAGAACCACTCGTAAACTCGAAAAACAGCAGCAGCAGACTCGTAAACACCTAAACCACCTTCAAATCTTCAAAAACCAGCACTAAAACCCAGAAAACTGCTTGAATCTATATCGTGAGAGCCTCGAATCTAATGATTCTTGGCTCTGATACCAATTGTTGGTCCGAGATCAAACCGTCAACACGATATCTAATCACAAATGAGTGCGGAATCCTCAAATGTGATTGATTCAAGAAACAAGTAGAAGAAATAGACACAATCTAAGAGAAAGATTGAATCTTGAATGAGTAATCTCTAACTTGTGAAGCTGATCGTAAACTGGATATAACACAGAAATCGTAAACTGGAAATTTGTATTGAAAAGCTTACCAAAATCATAAACAAGTGAGGTTTATATAGTACCTCATACAAGCCCTAATAAAAATCGTAAACATAGCAAGAAGCCCACATGGCCCAATAGTAAACAATAATAAGCCCAATAACTAATAAGCCCAAAACAATAAACTAGCCCACTAACTAATGTTCATGCCTTAATTAAATATAGCCCAAACTTCTGACACAGCACGACCTGTGCTCCTTTCAAGCAAGCCCCGTGCCACTTACACCATCAGAAGAAGACTCTGATACGACATGCCCCGTGCCTGAAGAAGCACGGCCCGTGCCCCTGACATGGCACGACCCGTGCTCACAGAGACACACCCTGTGCCCACTGACACCCACTACTACAAAACTGCTTTCCTTGACACGCGAACGATGACACTCGAAAATTCTTGACGTGCAATTACCAAAGTGTCAAAATAAAATGTCAATTATAGGTAATTCCTAAGAATCCATGACGCGCATTTTTGCGTGTCAAGAATATCTGTCATATTTAGAGAGAAAAAAACACGGAGGACACTTAAAATACGCGCGTTAAGAATTATCCGTCGTTTTATAAATTTTTTTTCCCGCCAAAAAAATTGCCCTAAATTTCACTCCCGCTCAGTCCCGCTCACACTTAGATTTTTTTTTAACTTTTTCCCCAAATTTGCCCTAATACCAAATCTAAGTCTAAACATCCCAAATACACTCCCGCTGGTGAATCACTCCTGCTCATGCCCTAAAATACACACTCGTACATTTTTTTCCGTCCAGAATCAAATCGAGTTCTAGCTCCAAATCGACACTCGTATCGAGACCTTGCTCTGTCGACCTTGCCGTCCAGAATCACTCCCGCTCCGGCGACCATGTGCTTCGACTAACCAGTTTCAGCTCGAGCGATCCGGACTTCTACTTTGCGTCGTAAGTTTCTTCACCGTGGATCTGATTTTTTCTCTCGCTTTCACCGCGTACTTGTTCTATTTCCGTGGATTAACTGCTTTGTTTGTTGTTTTCGAACTGAAACATGTGCATATTGTTCTTGATTTTGAGCCAAATTCGTTGAAACTAGGCGGTTAAGAGATTGTTGTTTGTTAATTCTGCGTGTTCTGTTTTACTACTTGTACGGTTTCGCCGTGTAATTTCTTATAAAATTGGCGTTAGAATTACTGATCGAAGAAGATGTTAGGTGAACAAAGGAGTTAGGTTTAATTTATGCTTGTGGTGTTTACTACCCATATATAAAGATGAACTCTGGCATTGGTTTTTATATAGAGAATCAACACACGATTCTGTGATACAGAGATTATAACAATAAATCATGCTTGTTCCTAATAACGATTTTACTGATTCTATTGGTGCGACCCTTGGTGCAATTGCTGCTTTCCTTGTTGGCAAAACGGTATCTATTAAATAGTTGAACCCAACATATAATTAATTTTGCATATAGAGGATGATATAAATTGCATTCTTTTCAAGCAATTATCTTCCTAATAAAATCATAGTTTTTTCTTAAATTGGGCATTTATATCTTATTTCCATTTTTAATGTGGTCTTCTTTATGCAGATAGGACGGGCTTATGCACTTGAATGCCCACTCCATTCTTTTTTAACTATGATTTATCGACAAATAAATGGTCTAGGCCAGATGGTCTATAATGCTAAATCTCAGTCCCTTTCGCTCGTTGATATAATTATTGTTCATGATGATGCATTTATTTTAACACCTCAATGAGCTTTCCATATTACTGTTTTTGCAGAATAACTCCCTTTGGAGAACCACCTACACCAAGGGCAGCACATGTGGCGACTGCTGTGGGTACGGTGGTGGTTATCCAGGTTTGATAATTCTTGTTTTAGAAAATTTTCTGTTTTTTGGTATGATCTTTAGCTCTTGATAATCGGTTCACACTTCAATTGAACACCCTTGTTGAATCCATTACAGGGTGGCATTGGACCGATTAGTTTGTCTGCTGCTGAGGATCTTCATGTTCTTGACTGTATACAGCAACGGCCCTGGTGGCATAGGTTTAATTTTTTACCTGTACGTATCTCCCATGCTGGAAATTCTGGCTTTGCAAACTCATCTAAATCTGGTTAAACAGTTTTGAACATTTTTGACAGAAACATGTAAATCTGGTTTGATTGTGCTTTTTGCAGAATTTTTTCTCCTGAAGCAGCTTGTGAGGTTATAGAAGCAGAAATGCATTCGCATGTGTTCTTTGAGGAAAAACCCGATATTTGGATGGTGATGGTAAGTGTTCTTTCATTTAGAACATTATTAATGTTTGTCATCTTTTTGTGATAGCCTTCCATCACTCGTCTCACATTTTATAAGTGCCCACTTATTACGAATTCACTTATATTGGTAAAAGATGTCTTTATTTCCTGATCTCATGAATATGGACGCATAGAAGTATAGCTCGTTTAAAAAGAGTATGAATGTTCATTATCTTTGTTATTCAGGATCTAAACTTGATGATTTGTTTTAAAGTGAAGAACTAAAGAAAAAAACTAGCAAATAAACTAGTAAATCTCACTTATCGTAGTGCTATTTGTAGGGTCTGAAGTCTGAACTAACACTATGATTACAAATGATAAAAGCATTGTAACATTTTCATAGCAATTTCTGATAGTTATCTTGGTGCTTGCTGTATTTTAAGTTTGGAATGGGCATGAATGTCAAACTCAGGGGAGAATCTTGCATCGGTGGTTCTGAAATATTCAAAGGTTTTCTGTAATGTGCCCTTTCATTCTTCACTGCCCCTACATAAATTTTATTATTTATTCACATGATCTTATACAAGGTCAGGTGCAATGAACATAAATCACGACATCATAGTACAAGTTTGTGTTGTTGATCTTATTTTCAAGTACATTTTTAATCATTAACTTGTATCTTGTTAATATAAATAATGATTTTGAAGTATCTACCACTACCAAAGTGTCAATCGCTGCAATTCTGCAGTCCCAAACATCATCACCTGACGTTAGATATAGCAGTCATCCAAGCTACCCAAACAAGCAGCTGCCAAGAAATAGTTGTGATGTTCTTGTGCTTCAGGTACGGTTATGTTACCCCAAGTGAAGGTGTTATGGCTCGCTTTTAATACATTTGTGAATGTCACATGAACATAAAACTGCCTCACGATTGAAGTTCACAGGCATTCATTTCTTATCTCGTCCTCCAATTCCAGGTATCACCGTCTAAACTGCTGCAGCACGTGGCTTTTGCTCTTCCTTGATGATACCCAAACAAGCAGCTGCCAAGAAATAGCTTGTGTTGTTCTTATCTCGTCCTCCAATTGATGTAAACTCATGTAAACTTTGTAATATTTGCTATATATATGAAATGTAGTATTTTTGCTATAAGTGTATTTTTATTTTGCATTTTTAGGTTAATTATCATTTAATGTAGAAATTAGTGATTCTATAGAAATATATTTTTTTTATATATTTTTTTTACATTCTTGACGCGCAAAAATGCGTGTCATCGCCCCGTTTATGACGGGGGCTTCCTTGACGCGCATTTTATGACACGCAATGCACGTCATAAAATGCGCGTCATCGTTCGCGCGTTCAAGAAGCTTCTTGACCCCGGCTTCCTTGACGCGCATTTGCATGTCAAGAAGGCCCTTTCTTGACGCGCAATGCACGTCAAGAAAGGTAGTTTTTGTAGTAGTGACCG
>JBCNJP010014333.1:0-11087 GCA_039602395.1 Deinandra increscens subsp. villosa | reverse complement strand
CTTCTTGGTGTTAGTGTGTGTTCTTGAGCTTTAGGAATCATCAATGGGTGAGCATTGATGTAGATTCTTCCATGAATCGACCATCACTCATGATTTCCGCACTTGTGTGATGAATCATGTGAGAACAACGTTCTCAAATCTGGTCCTGACAGTATTTAAGAGCAACGAGGGTTAGTTGGGACCAATGATCTCCCAATAAGGTGTGTATGTAACCAATAAGTTCTGTTTAGGACCAATGATGGCCCAATAAGTAGTGTTTAGGGGTAACGAGGGTCAGTTGGGACCAATGAGACCCGATAAGGTGTGTATGTAACCAATAAGTTCTGTTTAGGACCAATGATGGCCCAATAAGGTGTGTTTAGGGGCAACGAGGGTCAGTTGGGACCAATGATGACCCAATAAGGTATGTATGTAACCAATAAGTTGTGTTTAGGACAAATGATGGCCCAATAAGGTGAATTTAGGGGCAACAAAGGTTAGTTGGGACCAATGAGTCCCGGTAAGGTGTGTATGTAACCAATAAGGTGTGTTTAAGACCATTGATGGCCAAATAAGGTGTGTTTAGGGGCAACGAGGGTCAGTTGCGACCAATGAGTCCCGATAAGGTGTGTATGTAACCAATAAGTTGTGTTTAGGACCAATGATGGCCCAATAAGGTGTGTTTAGTGGCTACGGGGTCAGTTCGGACCAATGAGTCACAATAAGGTGTGCATGTAATGAATAAGTTGTGTTTAGAACCAACGATGGCCCAATAAGGTGTGTTTAGGGGCAACGAGGGTCAGTTGGGACCAATGAGTTCCATTAAAGTTTGTATGTAACCAATAAGTTGTGTTTAGGACCAATGATGGACCAATAAGGTGTGTTTAGGGGCAACGAGGGTCGTTTGGGACCAATGAGTCACAATAAGGTGCGTATGTAACCAATAGGTTGTGTTTTAGACAAATGATAGCCCAATAAGGTGTGTTTAGGGGCAACGATGGTCATTTGGGACCAATGAGTCACAATAAGGTGCGTATGTAACCAATAGGTTGTGTTTTAGACCAATGATGGCCCAATAAGGTGTGTTTAGGGGAAACGATGGTCAGTTGGGACCAATGAGTCCCGATAAGGTGTGTATGTAACCAATAAGTTGTGTTTAGGACCAATGAAGGCCCAATAAGGTGTGTTTAGGGGCAACGAGGGTCGGTTCGGACCAATGAGTCCCAATAAGGTGTGTATGTAACCAATAGGTTGTGTTTAGGACCAATAATGGCCAAATAAAGTGTGTTTAGGGGCAACGAGGGTCAGTTAGGACCAATGAGTCCCAATAAGGTGTGTATGTAACCAATAAGTTTTTTTTAGGACCAATGATGGCCCAACAAGGTGTGTTTAGGGGCAACGAGGGTCAGTTAGGACCAATGATGGCTCAATAAGGTGTTTATGTAACCAATAACTTGTGTTTAGGAACAATGATAGCCCAATAAGGTGTCTTTAGGGCCAACGATGGTTAGCTGGGACGAATGATGGACCAATAAGGTGTGTATGTAACCAATAAGTTGTGTTTAGGACCAATGATGGCCCAATAAGGTGTGTTTAGTGGCAACGAGGGTCAGTTAGGACCAATGAGTCCCAATAAGGTGTGCATGTAACGAATAAGTTGTGTTTAGAACCAATGATGGCCCAATAAGGTGTGTTTAGGGGCAACGAGGGTCAGCTGGGACCAATGAGTCCTAATAAAGTGTGTATGTAACCAATAAGTTGTGTTTAGGACCAATGATGGCCCAATAAGGTGTGATTAGGGGCAACGAGGGTCAGTTGGGACCAATGAGTCACAATAAGGTGCGTATGTAACCAATAGGTTGTGTTTTAGACCAATGATGGCCCAATAAGGTGTGTTTAGGGGCAACGATGGTCAGTTGGGACCAATGAGTCCCGATAAGGTGTGTATGTAACCAATAAGTTGTGTTTAGGACTAATGATGACCCAATAAGGTATGTTTAGGGGCAACGAGGGTCAGTTCGGACCAATGAATCCCAATAAGGTGTGTATGTAACTAATAGGTTGTGTTTAGCACCAATAATGGCCAAATAAGGTGTGTTTAGGGGCAACGAGGGTCAGTTAGGACCAATGAGTCCCCAGAAGGTGTGTATGTAACCAATAAGTTTTGTTTAGGACCAATGATGGCCCAATAAGGTGTGTTTAGGGGCATATGAGGGTCAGTTGGGACCAATGATGGCTCAATAAGGTATGTATGTAACCAATAAGTTCTGTTTAGGATCAATGATGGCCTAATAAGGTGTGTTTAGGGGCAACGAGGGTCAGTTGGGACCAATGATGACCCAATAAGGTGTGTATGTAACCAATAAGTTGTGTTTAGGACAAATGATTGCCCAATAAGGTGAATTTAGGGGCAACAAGGGTTAGTTGGGACCAATGAGTCCCGATAAGGTGTGTATGTAACCAATAAGGTGTGTTTAGGACCATTGATGGCCAAATAAGGTGTGTTTAGGGGCAACGAGGGTCAGTTGAGACCAATGAGTCCCCAGAAGGTGTGTATGTAACCAATAAGTTTTGTTTAGGACCAATGATGGCCCAATAAGGTGTGTTTAGGGGCAACGAGGGTCAGTTGGGACCAATGATGGCCCAATAAGGTGTGTATGTAACCAATAAGTTGTGTTTAGGATCAATGATGGCCCAATAAGGTGTGTTTAGGGGCAACGAGGGTCAGTTGGGACCAATGATGACCCAATAAGGTGTGTATGTAACCAATAAGTTGTGTTTAGGACAAATGATGGCCCAATAAGGTGAATTTAGGGGCAACAAGGGTTAGTTGGGACCAATGAGTCCCGATAAGGTGTGTATGTAACCAATAAGTTGTGTTTAGGACCAATGTTGGCCCAATAAGGTGTGTTTAGTGAAAACGCTGGAGCGTGTGGATCGGTTTAGTTCGACATCAATAACGTGATAAACAACGAGAACAAGCAATGTAAATAAAACGACTCAATCTCATTAACCAATAGAACGATTACAGAGATTCAGAGTACAAAACACTAGTTCTCACACACACAAGCTCTCATGAACAACTAGTAAATTACAAGACAAACGACCTATTTATAGACACCTAAAACCTGACCTCCGAACCTGGAGATCGGCCAAAGTTCGGAGCCGCCGAACCTTGGGTTCGGCCAAGGTTCGGCCAGTACAAAACTAGGTCAAACATTTGTCTTCAACACTCTATTCGATCCAGCCCGTTGCCACATATAATGTACCAACAAACTCCCCCTTGGCAACAGCTGGACCCTTCGTCTTCAGCCTTGAACATCAGCATCAGCCCCATCTCTTTCTCGAATCAAATCATGATTGTTTCCTGCGTAAATGTTGAAGGCAAAGCAAACTCTGATCACCCTCTGAAACTTCAATGCAAGTTCCATGTAGTCAGGATGATACAGAATCGGATTGTAATACAGCTCTTCAATATCAGCCTTGGATAAATTGATCAGCCACATCGGATCATAGATTCGAACAACCCGGTTTTCCTTCTCCAGCACTATCATAGCTTCTCCGGTACTCTCATTATAATACCACCAACGCAGGTCCTTGATAAAATCAAGTTCCATTGGCATGAGAGGAATTTTCTTCATCACTACCGGTTTCTTCTTGAACACCAATACAATCAGCTTCTTACCAGTTCTTTCATGTATTCTGGTGCGAGATCGACGTCTTTTAGGTCTCTGAGGATTCAAGAACTTAAACCCTTCTCTGCATTCTCTCTCTAACATCTTCTTGAAATGAAAGCCCACATCATCATTCTCATAATTACAGAAAGGCTTTCTAGACAGTTCTCGCACATCCCACACTGGTAGACTACTAAAATCTCTTGCACGCTTAAAGTATTGAACACCATTTTGGCGTTTAACCCCATAACACTTCAACCTTGCAGAATACATCCAACTGATTATATCACCTGAGACTTGACCCTTGAACTTAAAAAACGGTCTTTGAATAATCGGCTTTGCAGGAGGAACATAGTTGGCATGGAACTCTTTCATATATTCATCCATCACCCAACGTTGTTTCTGTTCTTTAAACTCCTTGACCGTTGGATCTTCAGGTTTCTCTGATTCTTTCTTTTTCAGTCTCTCTTCTGCTTCAGTAACCTTTTCTTCAGGAAATACTTCAAAATCATCACCAGACTTATTATCGTTGACATTTGAATACATCTCCGGGTATTCTTCTGATGTAATGTCTTCAATTTCAATCTCTTCATCAAAAATCCCTTCAATGTCGTCATCAGACTCTGGATCAGATGATTCATATTTCTCTGGTTCAGTTTCAGAAACTTTCCTCATTTCTTCATCATTCAACTCAAACACTGCTTTAAGCTGCTCAGCTGTTAAATCACCGGCAATCTCCCCTTCTTCTAAATTTTCAATAATATGCTGGAATTCTTTCAAACTAGTACCAGCTTGATTAGATGGGATTGACGAAATCGGCATCGCTTCTATTGAATCCTTCTCCCCCTGGGATGTAGATGTCCCAGCACCCGAACTAACATTACCGGTTGGGCCTGATCCTCCACCTACATTCCCTTGATCATCTTGATCGGGATCATCATTCAAGTAATCCATAAACTCTTCTCGACACCCTGAACCATCACCAATCTCCCCCTGAGCTTTAAACTTTTCCATTAAAAATTTTATTTGCTCACTCATCGTCACAAGCATTGAATTCTGAGTTTCACTTGCAAGGCTCAAACGTTGAATTTGTTTATCTTTAGCCAAATTCTCTGCCCTCAATACTTCATTACTAGCCTGTAGCTCACCAACTTTAGACTTTATGTTGGAACAAAAATCTTGGTGACTGACGCCATCAAATCTGTTTACCGAAGCATTCGACTGAAGAATCCATGTGAATCGATTTAGAGACTGAGTTGTGATGCTCGAGGCTTGCAGTTTGGACCGAAGACCGTTTTTCCAGAAAAGTCAACCGTTCGGGTCAACGGTCAACGTAAAAGTCAACGGAAGATCGGTTCGAGCGAGTCAAGCTTCGGATTAATTAAATCAACTTTGATTTAATTATTATTTATGTTTATCTCATTTACTTGTAATTTCATTTATTCAGTTATGTATTTCTGTTGTTAGTCACCCTCACTATATATAGTGAGGGTGCCCATTACAAGTAAAGGAGTCTCCGAATGTGGAGATGATGAATTTCTTGTAGAGTGTGAGATTTCCATTCTAGAGAGAGAGTGAGTCATGGATTCTAGAGAGAGAAAGTGTGTTCTTCATGATTCATTGATTGTAATCTTTCGATTAATGAATTCATTCGATTGTTCATCATCTTTCTTGTTTATGATTCTATGATTCATCATCATCATCTTCTTCATTTGTTTTTTTGAGTTTTTCTCATCCGAACTCGTTCTTGCTCAAGATCGAGATTCTTGTAGTGAAAATCGGTCCTGACAAATGGTATCAGAGCGGGTACCGATCAGATTCATCTCACCGTGAATCTGGTCACTCGAATCTGTGATTTTGAGCTTGAATGGGTGAAGATGAGAAAACTTATTTTTAGAGACTTTTTTCTATTTTTTCTTCATTTCTGGATGATTCTGGATAGATTTGATGTTTTGGATGTCAGATCTGGGTTTACTGACTTCATCTTGATGATTCTTTATCTTCGATTTGGTCAAATCTGTTGGAAAAATGGAGATCAGGAGCTGTTTTTCGTAACTTGGGTATTTTTCCCGTTTTTGGGGTTTTTATAGATATTTGAGCTTTGATTTTCAGTTTCTGGTGTTCTAATGGTCGGATTTGGATGAAACGAAGCACGATTCTTAGTGGAAATCACATTCCGGATCCATTGGAAGCACTGGTTTCATCTAATTCGCATCAGATTTGAAGAGTCTGGAAAAACACACACTACTATGTGCGTTCTTGGTGTTCTTCAAGTTTTCCAGAAATGGGGGTTTTTCGGGTCAGATTCGATGATCATGGCTGCTGTTCGGAAGGTGTTTGTGGCCAGAATGTCTTCATGGATGGTTAGTCTACATGAATCCATCATCAATCCGTGTTTACCTTATGTTTTTGGGTGGATTTAAGAGCATCAAAGAGGGCTGTAAAGGTTTGTGTTCTTCGTGTTCTTCACTGTTCATCGAGTTTTTCCAGAAATTTAACAAGTTTTGAAGGGTTAAAGATTGTCCTAGCGGACTTCAGTTGCTCTTAGCGGACTTGACGAGTTTTTAGCGGACTTGTTCAAGTCTTAGCGGACTTGTTCTCCTCTTAGCGGACTTCATCGGATTCTTAGCGAACTTGTTTTTGCTTTAGCGAACTTGTTCCTTAGCGAACTTCAGGAGTATCTTAGCGTACTTCTCAGACCTTTAGCGGACTTGTTCCAAGCTTTAGCGGACTTCTGGGTTAGCGAACTTGTTTTTCTGGGTTTTCGTTCGAGTTCGTTTCAGAAGTTTTTGAACGTCCAGGGTTGTAGAGGAAGTCGATACGAGTTCGGGGGTATAAATTTCGTCAAATTTGGTTGAGTATTCATGGAGATATGGCCTCTTTACGCTTTTCCGGCGGGTGGTTCGATTTTCTGGTGAGAATTTCCGACCAATCTAGGGTTTCGCAGGTATGGGGAGACGACGCTGACGTGGCAGGCCACGATTGGTTCACAGAGAATTATTTCTCTCTCCTGTTTGTCGGTCTCCAAGTCAACCTCGGTCCACCTTTTTTCTGTTGTCGCCTATTCATTGGCTGATGAGAGTCACGTGGGACCACCTGTGGCTACAAAAGAGCCGTTGGCTTTATTGTTGTTGCCATGTGATTGGCTGAACAAGAAAACACGTGGGTCCCATTCGAATTAAAGAATCCGCTGGAAACATCAAGCGCGTGGGCCCCTCATATGAAGAGAGCCGTTGCTCCTTCACTTGCTGTCCATTCCTGAATGGCTGATGCCCACCTCATGCAGATCGAAGCTCCTGACCGTTAGATTGCATCAGTTCTGCACCGTTGGATTTAATTGTGTGCTTTTTCAGCTGCTTTCTGATTGGCCAGCCGCCATCTCCTTCGGATCACAATCTAAACCGTATATTAACTTCAATTTCTGCCACTAGATCATTTTGGTGGTGAATTTTGATTGGCTTAAATACCCTCACACGGATTGTGTTTTTTTTTTCAAGTGAAATCTGATTGGACAGATTTTTTAATGGGATTATGGATTTTCTTTGAGAGAATTTTTTAAGGACTAATTATTTTCAACATTATTTCGTTAATTGCGGGATATTTTCTCATCAGTTTTTCAACGAGACAAACGAGATAATGCCGCGACGAAGTTTCAGAAATTTTTATTGGTCTCGGATTTATTTCATTTTATTGGGGTTCTCGTTTATTGACGTCGCGCGTAACGTTTGCTATCGATCACTGACGGGTTAGCTTTATTATCCGGTTAATTACTCAGCTTTCTCGTTATATCTCACGGTTTATTTTTAGTGGATGCAGCGCTGTCGTCAACTAACCGGATTAACTGGAATCTCAGTTAAATATTGGAATTTATCCGATTAAATCTCTCGGATGACCGTTTATTGAAGAAATTTGGCAGTTTATTTTATTTTCGCATCCAACCTCAGTCAAGCAGATTATTCACAACTGTCAGCATCCGGCTTCCGGTTTTTCGCAAGATTGTCCGATTTCAAGATTATTTATCTGGTTTCTCTAGGCAACCGATCGCGACGGTTCGACTCTCCGCATCTCATTTTTACGCTTCCGACTTGATGTTTTTGGAGGGATTTAGAGAAATAAGAGGAATTATTATGGATTTGGATATCGGGTCGATTATCCGGAGTTAGAGCATTTTCAGTGTTTGATTGGTTTATCTGATTCGGTTTGTTGCGGTTTGGACTCCGAGATGTAGCATTTTCTCAGTATTGTACCCGACCGTGTGAACCGAGTGAGTCAGGACACTTGGATCTCGAACTGGAGCAACGAGAACAGAAGAAGCTTATTCAGAGGGGGAATCTCTACGACAGATTGTCTCCGGTTTATCAGTTTCTCATTGAAGATGTACGACAGAGCGATTCTTCAGCAGTTGAACAGATTTGAAAGCATCAGTCAAGGGGGAAATTGTTGGAACAAAAATCTTGGTGACTGACGCCATCAAATCTGTTTACCGAAGCATTCGACTGAAGAATCCATGTGAATCGATTTAGAGACTGAGTTGTGATGCTCGAGGCTTGCAGTTTGGACCGAAGACCGTTTTTCCAGAAAAGTCAACCGTTCGGGTCAACGGTCAACGTAAAAGTCAACGGAAGATCGGTTCGAGCGAGTCAAGCTTCGGATTAATTAAATCAACTTTGATTTAATTATTATTTATGTTTATCTCATTTACTTGTAATTTCATTTATTCAGTTATGTATTTCTGTTGTTAGTCACCCTCACTATATATAGTGAGGGTGCCCATTACAAGTAAAGGAGTCTCCGAATGTGGAGATGATGAATTTCTTGTAGAGTGTGAGATTTCCATTCTAGAGAGAGAGTGAGTCATGGATTCTAGAGAGAGAAAGTGTGTTCTTCATGATTCATTGATTGTAATCTTTCGATTAATGAATTCATTCGATTGTTCATCATCTTTCTTGTTTATGATTCTATGATTCATCATCATCATCTTCTTCATTTGTTTTTTTGAGTTTTTCTCATCCGAACTCGTTCTTGCTCAAGATCGAGATTCTTGTAGTGAAAATCGGTCCTGACACTTTAGGCTATCAAGCTGTTGTTGCTGATCTTGAAGAGCACTCTGAAGAATACTAGCCTGAGAAAACGACACAGAACCTTGCTCAAAATTGAAGTTGATATCTGGAGAAGCATTTGTAGTAGTAGCTGTGGAAAACACCGGAGTTGTGGGTGTAGAACCCATAGACTGAGGAACAAACTGCGCACCAGCACTTGCTGAAGGTGCCGTGTTCACAGTTGTTGATCTTGTTGCATTCATCAGATCACGCAAGAAATCAGCCTGCACATCAGACACCGAAGTCTGAACAGTTGTAGTAACTTCTGGCACAGACACAGAAGAAGAAGACATCCCAGAACGAGGCTGTAAAACATATTGCTGAGTCCTTCTCTTCTTGCCTTTACCACCAGCTGATATTGACTTCAATCTTCGTTTGGAACCAGCAACTGATTGCTTTCCTTTACCATGTGCAGAATCAGCTGAAGGATCATAATCTTCGTCAGAAGCAGATGAGGCTACTTGATCATACACACGACCCTGGTATCGGTCATTGCTTTTGTTCTGGCCCAGACGATATGCTAGATGAGCATCACTACATTTTCTCAACTTCACAAACTTTGAATTAATCAAGACTCGGACAAACGGATCGTTTGTATCCGATACGTCTTCAGAGTCAGCCCCCATATTCAGAAACTCATCATCATCCTCAGATTCATCAGATTCATCAATCAACGTATTCACTGCAGCTGTCTCAGTCACACTTACAGTTTCAGACACAACTGGCTGAGACACAGCTGGTTGAGACACAGCAGGTTGAGATACTGCTGGTTCAGAGCCAATCGGGGCTTGAACATCCGGCTCTTGAGCAACCGGAGTTCGTCTCTTTGGTCTTTTCACACGTCCTTGTTGTGGATTCTGATTTCTTTCCACAATCCAACTGTAATCCAACTCATCTGAATCACTGTCTTGGCTATGGCGTGATGCACCAGCTGCTGGTGCAACATAATCAGGATTCGCCAAATGACCAATCAGGCGTTTAAATTTGGGCTTCAACTCAGGTGCCATCTTCTGATAAAATGCCAAAGCACCAACACTAGCTTCTGTCATGTGTTTCAATATCATCTTCTGATTCTCATTCTTCACCAAGTTTGGATACAAGTCATTCAAGATCATCTGAATGAATCTTGGATAAATAGCCGCTTTCTTCTGCCTCTGAGTAAGATTGTCTCTCATGTAATGGAAAATCATCCCAGAAATGTTGTAAGGACGATTCAGTACTAAGGCATTCAGCAAAGAAATTGTGATCTGAGGAACTTCATCAAACCCTGAAATCCTGTGTCCCAGACACACTAGCAGCACATGCACCAAATACTTGTAAGGTACGCTCAATGATGACTTGTAGACCCACTCTTTACTTGGATCATCAGAATACCAGATACGCTTCAAAAATGCAACATTATCTTCATGCGGAAATGCTAACGGTGCATTCAATGTATCAGACTCCAAGTGTAACACCCTTCTGATATCTGCTTCAGTGAATTCTACTGTCTGATTTTGAACTGTTGCTGAAATTCTGATCGGACCGTCAGTTATCGTTCGTGCATTGCTCCAGAATTCCAAGATTATATCCCGATATACATCACATGTTGTTGTTATAGCATAATGAATCCTGGAACGTCTCAGGAAATCAAATATGCCATTTCCACCAAAATGTTCAAGCTTTGATATTCCAACACCGAGATGTGCACAGACATTGTGTTTATCTCCAACTTTTAAATTCACAGCCATTTCTGAAAACACATAACATGAAAAGTTCATTAAATGTCATATTATTAACAGATAAAATCACCAAATTCGTCAAATCATTGTCAATTGCATAAAACAACAACTTTTTGACTCAAAATTTGAGTTTGGCCGAACTCTGTCCGAGCCTGCTCCGAACTACAAGTTCGGAGCTTTGTCCGAGCCTGCTCCGAACTACACGTTCGGAGCCTCCGAACCTCTCGTTCGGAGCTCGAACATCTCCGAGAAGTTTGAATTTGAAAAGTAGTGATTCCGGCCAAATTAATCAAAACCAATAAACACCTATGGTCGGTTTTTAGTATTAAACACAAAGAAGCCACCTTTTCTGATTCAAACACCTGTTTACAGCAAGGAATTTCAGATCTGAGTTGTTTTTAACAGTTGGAATGGTTATTTACAGAAATCACACACATTAATGACCAAAAACCACAAAGAGATACACCCCAGTACTCGTAAACAAGTTATCTACCTGAATCTGTACTCAAAACACTCAAACACAGCGTTTTTTGAAAAATTAGAAATTTTGGCAGCCGTTCGGTATAGTTCGGAGTCAACAGGAAAATATGACCTCCGAACTCCTGATTCGGAGT
>JBCNJP010014332.1:0-11088 GCA_039602395.1 Deinandra increscens subsp. villosa | reverse complement strand
CCCTACATTGATCTTTAATATTCCCCCTAGGGAGGGATTCAGCCTCTTGATTCTTCATTCTTCGGCTCCGGCTTCACTCAGGCTTGGCTCTTTGCTCAGATCAGTTTCCCCCAAGACATTAGAATCTTCAGCAACGGGGAATTCAGCTGGCTTTATAACTTGTTCAGTAGATTCTCCAAGACCGCTCCAAGATTTGTTCATCTGGTTTGCCAGATCCCTATCCTCTTCCATTCTATCTTCATCAGCCCTTACTTTCAGTGCTAAATCCTTGATTTCTTTGACAATTCCCCGGGCTTTGTTGGCAACTCTCACAAACAAGTTTGCCTCTTCAGCTGTGTCATCTCCAGCCCCACATCTGATAGGATTCTCACACAAGGTCTTCAGATCGTCATTGCTAAAAGAGAATACTTCCATCGGATCAAACAATCTTATCTCAGCATCTTCTCCTATTCTAATAACAGCTTCACCGGATTGCTAAAAGAGAATACTTCCACAAATGCAGTCAGCGGAGAAGTTGAATGGAACGCCTTTTTCAAGTAGTTGGGCCATGGGGTGAGTGATTTTAGAGAAATCTTTAATGAAGCGGCGATAGAATCGCGTATGACACAGGAAACTCCTGACAGCTTTGACATTGGTTGTTGGTCCTCACTGAACTTTTACAGTGCTAATGATGGTGTTTTGAGAAGAAAAACCAATGAAATAACAACAATAGATGATTTCCAATAGCTAAAATGGGTTTCTAGTATTGAACAATCACAACTTGAACCAAAAGAATGATAAGAGATGAATACAAGCTACAAAGATAGTATGAAATGCTCCTAGCCGTCACCAAACTTACCAATAATCAGATTTCTTGTATTAGGGTTCTCAAAGTTGCAAAAGTTACAAGAGTGTGCACCAAGGCAACAATATATACTAACCAGTAGGCAGTTTCGCTGGCAGTTTCGCTGGCCAAGCGAAACTGTCACTAAGACAGTCTAAACTAGATACCGAGCGAAACAACAGTTTCGCTCGGTAGTTTCGCTAACTACCAAAAGACTAAAATTACAAAGAAACTAATCTAGACAAGTTAACTAAACAAAACAATGAATTCCTCCCTACATTGATCTTCATTGGTAGGATGAGGGAGTTTGCTAATTGTATTGATTTTCGCTCTATTAACCTCAATCCCATCCTTGGATATCTTGTGACCAAGCACGATGCCCTCTGTGACCATGAAATGGTACTTTTCCCAGTTGAGCACCGGATTTGTTTCCTCGCACCTGGCCATCATTCTGTCAAGATTCCTTAAGCAAGTCTCAAATGAGTCCCCATATACTGAAAAGTCATCCATGAAGACCTCCATGGAATCCTCGATCATTTCACTGAAGATCGCGACCATACATCGTTGAAAGGTTACAGGTGCGTTGCAGAGCCCAAAGGGCGTACGCCTATATGCAAAGGTTCCAATAGGGAATGTGATCATTGTCTTTTCTTTATCCTCCGGAGCGATGGGGATCTGAAAGTACCCTGAGAACCCGTCAAGAAAATAGTAATACTGCTTTCCAGACAACCTTTCCAAAATCTAGTCGATGAAGGGGAGAAGGAAGGGGTCTTTACGAGTAGCATCGTTTAACTTTCGATAGTCAATGCATACTCGCCACCCACTCACGGTTCGGGTGGGAACCAACTCATTTTTCTCATTTGTTACTACCGTCATGCCTCCCTTTTTTGGCACGACTTTCACTGGACTCACCCATTTAGAATCGGAAATCGGGTAGATGAGTCCTGCGTCCATGAGCTTTATTACCTCCTTCTTTACGACTTCCTGCATGTTAGGCTTCAACCTCCATTGATGTTGTGCCACATATTTGACATCTTCCTCCATTAGAATTTTGTGAGTGCAGAAGGCTGGATTTATCCCTTTAATGTTGGTTATCTTCCAGGCTATGGCCTGCTGATGCTTCTTCAGAACCTCCAGAAGACTTTTCTTTTGATTGTCTTTGAGGTGGGAGGCTATAATCACAAGCTGCTTGCCTTGGTTGTCTAGAAAGGCATACTCCAAATGCGATGGAAGTGGTTTTAGCTCAAGTGGAGCCTCTTCTACAACCGTTTCCTTGTGCCCGTGCTCTGATCCTGCTTCCTTGTTGAAAGCGGCTGCTGCTACCATCTCCACTTCTTGATTAGTGCTATTGAGGGTCTGGGAGTCTTCTTGATCCTTGCCGCATATGTTATGTAGCATGCTGCCAACAGTGGTCATGATATTGACTCCCAAATCAGCCGGGGCGTTACAAATTAATGTGTTACCTATAAGGCAAGGAATTGTGGAACTCCCTGGGTCTCGCATCTTTGTAGGTAACTTCTGTTGGAGAACTGCGGAGCACTATTCATCGAGAGTTATTGTGGATAGCTCTTCAAGGTTTTTCTTATTGCTAAGAAGATCTTTTAAGAACTTGGCATATTTAGGCATTAATGCCAGAGCTTCCACGAAAGGAAGGTTGATGTGGAGTTGCTTGAATAACGAAAGGAATTTACCGTGCTGCTCTTCCATCTTTTCCTTCTCAAGCCTCTCAGGATATGGTATCCTAGGCTTGTACTCCCTTTGCTTCGGCTTTGTTGCTGTGGCTTGTGGCTCTTCAGGTTCAGGAGTGGCATCAATGGCTTCCTTTGGGTCCTCTGAAGGCATGTCTTGATTCACTAGCGTTTCTTGAGTCGTCTTTCCGCTTCGTGTCATGACTGTATTGGCGAACCCCTTAGGGTTTCCTTTAGTATTTGATGGAAGTCCGCCTTGTGGTCTCCCTGAGGGTGATTGCGCGATTTGACCCACTTGACGCTCTAGTGCCTTCTGGGATGCCAGTTGATTCTGCAGTTGTTGGTTGATCTTTGCCATCTCTTGGTCGTGCTTTTGGAACTAAGAATTGATTTCTTGATCCTTTTTTTTGGTGTAGGCGTACATTTCAGTCATCATCTCTCTCATTATGGGTTCTCGTTCCTTCCCTTGAGGCTACTGGTTCTTAGGTGCAAACCCCGGTGGGTTTGAGCTTCCTGCCTGGTTCTTGTAGCTGAACCCTGCGTGATTCTTCCAGGAGGAGTTGTATCGATCCCCATAAACCGAACCTCTCTGTCCCTGACCCACAAAATCGACCGTCTCTGTGTTGTGCGGATACCTGGTAGTACTATGCGCTTCTCCGCATATCTCACAATCCTGTGGCTTTGTCGTCTGTGGCAAGACTACCTTGCAGAGAGTGTCGAACTTCTTCGACAATGCTTTTAATTGAGCGGCCACCATAGTGTCTTGGCTAACCTAATGCACCCCTGCCTTTGGTGGAACGCTGCTTCGAATCGAGGGGTATTAGTAGTCATTGAGAGCCATTTCTTCTAGTAGTTGCTCGGCCTCTTCAGTAGTCTTCTCGCCGAGTGCTCCTCCAATAGTAATGTCCACTAACTGACGGGTTTGTGGGCTGAGCCCATTGTAGAAGGCTTGGATTTGTTGGTAGAGCTCCAACCCATGGTTAGGACATTTTCTCAATAGCTCCTTGAAACGCTCCCAAGTTTCAAAGAATGATTCTCCATGGTCGTGCTGATACGCGTATATCTTTAGTCGTAGCTTCGCTGTCTTGCTAGGAGGGAAGAATCAGTAGAGGAACTTCTCTGCTAGGTCGTTCCAGTTGGTGATTGAACCAGCAGGTTGTCCATCGAGTCACACCTTGGCTTTTGATCGAAGAGAGAATGGGAACATGCGTAACTTGGCCGCATCACCGCTCAGGCCTGGGAGCTTGAATGTGTCGCACACTTCTATGAAGGCCCTGATATGTGCGTTGGGGTCTTCGTCTGTCAATCCATCGGATTGGATTGAGTTTTTGATCATAGTGATGGCCTGAGGTGGAATGGTGTAAGACTCATTCTTAGCGGTTACTGCGATGCTCGGGCTTGCTCCCGCCAAGCTCGGCTTCGTGTAGGAGGAAAGTGTTCTTCGTGGCTGATTACCCATCTTTTGCCTCTGCTGCTGACGTCCACGTTGAAACTCGCATTCAGGTTCATCAAAAGGTATGAGTAGCTCAGATCGAGAACTTCGTCGCGTACACCAGCGCGTTGCAGGATTAGAAATTTTGCCTAAACTACAAATTTTGACTATTTAAAATGTTACTGCATCCCCGGCAACGACGCCAAAAACTTGATGTGTTGTTTAGTGTATATGAAAAGTGGGATCCTACACTATCAAAATGTTAAATTTATAAACTGGTTATTCACCAGGGGACTATACCAACACACTGAGGCAAGTATACCTGTCGTGCGTAGCACAGTATTGGTAAACACCGGGTTGCCGAACCTCAGGGACACGGACTTGTTGAAAACAATCGATTAATAATTCAGCCGGTTTCTGTTTTGTTTTGATTTTCACTTAGAAAAACTAAAGTGGACGGAAAATAAAAGCAATAAAATTGTTGTTGTTGAATAGCAGATATTGGTAAAGGATCACTTAGGCATGGCTCCTCCAACTTAGGTTTAACAAGTGTATCGGTAATGCGTTCTAACTTATCTCTGGGATGAACTGGGGTCCTAAGACAAGGCTTACTTAGTTCCAGTGGATGGGTTAACAGCTTAGGGTTATAGACACGCCCTAGATGATTACTACTGGTCCATGGTAAAGTACTAATAAGATTGCGGTTTATGAAGTGCCCTTGGCTGGGTCCCGAGTTATCGGTGGCTCAACTCACAACTGGTTGAAAGGCTAGGATAGGTATGGCCCTAATGATCCTAGAGTTGTGAAGCGTTACAATTGGGTTGATAGGTTGACCTAGTAGGTCCTAGACACGACTAAGCAGGAACGGACCCAACCTATCGGTGAATGCTTGACTACTTGATAACGACAAGGGTATCTACTAGCTAAGGGTAAGGTGATTTCTCACTCAAACTCTATGGTGGACTCCTAATCGAATTCTAGGGTTTCTTTGATGATCGTGACTATTTCTATTTCACGCATACGCTGCAGATTCTTTTATTCGGCTATACAATGGTCTCCTAATGATAGATGGCTTTGCAAGCTAGGGTTAGGGTTCCATAAAACCAGAGATTGACTAGAGACAATATAGGAATTCAATTCATCAACCACATCAAAGCAATCATAACTTTTACTTCATTAATGCAAATGTAAACGAAAACCGATAATATTAAAGTCAAACCATGTTTGGATTCGCCTCGCCTAAGCGATACGATAAGTTTAGCCAACCATATTAATGTTTAAACAAGAGTAAATCAGATTCAAACAAGAATTCATGACTAAAAATAAATACAATACCAAATCGTAGCTCGAAATGATGAAAAACTCTAATTTCCGACTCGTCGAAGGCTTCAAATCTTCAAATCTTGAAAGGGCATCAATGAGGGCTTTGTCTGGCTTCTTTTCTGCTCTCCAAGATGTTTCAAATGGTGGAAATGAGCCCTCTATTTATAAAGGCCGAAATCCAAAAATTTCCAAAATTGAGTCCAGGGTCCTTCACGGCCGTGAAGGGGCTCTCACGCCCTGGGCTATCCAGGAAAGGGGGCTTCATGGCCTGGGCAGGGTCTTCACGGCCCTGAAAGGGCTCTCACAGCTTGCAAGCCAGGCCGTGAGGCAGTTTTCACGGGTGACTGGTCTGCGGCTCAGCATCACATCTTGGTCAAGTGCTTCACGGCTTAGTCTAGGCCGTGAAAGGGGGTCTCACGGCCTGCAAGCCGTGAAGTTTTTCAACAAATTTTTTATTTTGAATTCTGCATTTGACTGGTTGACTCGAACTTTGACTTTTCTTCATTTTTGCCTCGTTTCCGTGCCAAGCCTGTTTTTAACCTGTAAACTTATGATTTTTATCAGTAACGCATTTAATTTATCATTCTCAATTTTATTTTTGACATTTTTAGCCTGAAATACGTTGCATTTTCATATTCAAAACCACACACATCAAGGATTTACTATGCTAGAAAGATCTAGTGAAAGTCTTGGATGGAAAGAAATCAGACAATGTGAAGGAGATGAACGAGCTGATATGGATAGGAAGCTTTAGCCATTATCAAATGTACACTTACTAAGAACACTGTTTTCAGCATCGTGAAAGAAACTACAACGTATGGACTAATGAAAGCTTTGTCTAAAATGTATGAAAAGCCTTCTGCATCTAACAAGGTATATTCGATTGGACAGTTGGTCAATACTAGAATGAAAGAAGGTGTGCATGTTACTTCTCATGTTAATAATTTCAATACCATAATATCCCGACCATCATCTGTGATATAAAGTGTGATGATGAAGTACAAGCTTTACTTTTGCTATCCTCATTACCTGACAGTTGGTGAGGATTAGTCACAACAATAAGTGGATCAAATGGAACCACTAAACTCACGTTTGATGGCATATGTGACTTCATCCTAGGAGAAGATATAGGAAGACGAAGTTTGGGTGAGTCTTCCAGTGCTTTGCGAAGCACCAAGGGAAGGGGTAGAATAAAAGAGAGAGGTGCTTACAGGGGCGGATCCAAGTCAAGACGTGATATGGCTGTGGTGTATATAAAATTTATCGTAATTTTGTGACACCTTTTTAGCAGTTAAGTTTTCCAATTTATAAACTTGATTTATTTAAACTACTACTTTTTCACCACATTCACAGGTAAGTGCACTAAACTACTACTTTTTCACCACATTCATGGGCAAGTGCACCCATCGTAGGCAGTATAGTGGTAAGTTGAATCGGGATCATTCAAAGACACAAAGGAGAAGGAGGGCTCTTGGTACTTCACCTTTGCTGACGTCTAACCTGGTCATTATTCAAGTGAAGATGTTAGTAAAAAATATGAAAATAATTTAACTAAACTAAACTAAATTAACTAAAAAGTCGTGTCTTGGTCAACTCGGTCACAGATAATATCGTTTGGGAGACTTATCAGTGGTGTTGTTGGTAACCCGTAAATTATACCCTTCCCGTTAGATTATTCACCAACAAGCAGCAAGACCGCTTCACAGCCTCAAATCAAGCATCACTACTCTCCCGGACGATCGTCTACGAGGAGTACGAACCCCCGGAGAACTGTGCTGTTGGAAAACAAATATAGTGAAGCTAATGCCACTTAGTTACGGGGTCCCTCAAACCGGCTGACTTATTTTATTATGAAAATTATATTTTTAAGGGACTAAGGTTCGTTTCTTCCGTGCACCGTTCTTGCGCCTGCACATCCGGCGTAACCAGAGCCAAGTTCACAAACACGTACCATCTCGGCTTCCATGAAGTGACAAAATATTACCAACCCCCATTCCCAATCAAATAGTTTCAGCCCGCACTTGCGTGATCAGCTGAGTTTGCTTACATAGACATAAGGACCTCGAACGTATCATGTAGCATGGGGCACGAGTCACCTTTCAGATCATGCTTCGTCCCCCCACCGGGTGTCACAAGTCCGGCCTTTGGGATTTCGACTCCCCACATGGTCTGTGATACGTAGAGCACGTTTGGTTCATAAATTCAGTAATAAACTTTTAATAAAAAGAGTTTTTATAAAGTTTTTGGGCTATACATTGTGAGGCATGAACATTAGACTTGGGCTTACTTGGATGTGGGCTTGATATGTTTACGACTTGGGCCTCTTGGGCCGATTTATTCTTGTGGGTTTACGATTTTCATTAGGGCTTTTGGTGTTTATGACTTCAAGATTCGAACTTTTGTTCGATTACGATACGGAGGAGTTTACAATAGGGTTTACGGTCGGAATCAGGTTCACGATCAGGTTTACGATCCGGAGGTGTTTGCGATTCCGTTTCTGATCTGCAGGCGTGTCAACATCGTAAACATGTGTTTATGATCGGAAACTAATACAGACCTCTTTTTCATAATTTTTCCTAAGCTTTCGTCATGGATTTTGAACCAAGCATGTACCAAAATCTGGACTTTGAGAGTGGATCGACTACCCGTCCTCCCAGACTCACATCTGCTGATAACTTCCTTGAATGGAAGTACAGATTTCAGAACCATTTGAAAAGTGTTGATCTGAGACTTTGGAGATCGGTTGTCAATGGACCATTCATTCCTACTCACACTGAAGCAGGAAAAGTTGGAGTGGTGAAAACTGAAGCAGAATACTCGGATGATGATTGGAAAAAATGTAACAAGGATGAGAGAGCATATGCTATCATGACAATGGCATTGACTCCGGAAATTGCACAAGGGTTTAAGAAGTACAAGACTGCAAAGAAACTCTGGGATGCTCTGGTGGTGGCATATGAAGGAAATCTAGATATCAAGGCAAGCCGTAAACAGATGTTGAGGCAGAAGTTCAACCTGTTCAATCACATTCAAGGAGAGTCCTTTGAAGCTCAAGTTCAAAGATTTGTGTCCTTAATTACTGAGATGTCAAGCTACGACGTTGAACCCGGACTGGAGGATAAGAATCTGAAACTCTTGAACAGTTTGCCCAAGTCCTAGAATACCAACATTTCAATAATCAAAGACAACAACAGGCTGGATGAGTTAACTGTTGATGAGCTAATTAACAAACTGAAGTCAAAGATGATTGATGATAAACAGAGAGAGCTGAATCATCTAAGTTCACTTAGCATGGCGGGAAAATTGAATCAGGCACTCCTATCTGAAGAAGTTGGCCCAAAACAGGCTGGAAGTTCGTCTGCAAATGATTCAAGTTCAAACACAAAGTCAATTGCTTTTGTGGCTCGATCTCAAGCAAATTCTAGTGGAACGGTCAACCCTGATGAGGCAAATGCCACAAATGATCCCAACTTTGCACTTGGAATGGGATTTATGAATAGTTATCATGCCCTTATGGCTGGAACATTGGTGCCTGCTGAGATGTTGTCAGGTGAACTGAACCAGATTAATCCTGAGGATGTGGAAATGCTTGATGTTTCCTGGAAAATGGCAATGGCAGTTTTCCGCGCCAAGAAGTTTATGGCAACAACAAGAAGGAATGTCTGGAAGGATCAGGATAAGATAAGAATGGGTTTTGATAAGAGCAAGCTCAGATGTTTCAACTGTGATGAGTACAGACATTTTTCAAGGGAATGTACTAAGCCAAAGAAGGAGAGACCAGAAGAGAAGAAAGCTGGAGATGGTAAGGGAAAGGCAGAGATAAAGGCCTTGGTTGTGCAGGATTGTGGGGAATATCAATGGGCTTCACAGGTAAAAGAACCCAGTCTAACTCGTACTATGATTGCTAAGATGGAGAATGATGATGAAGAGGAGCATGCATTTGTGGTCACTGAGGAGAAGACAGGAGATGAGCAGGAGAACCTGGTTGAAGACAAGGAAGCATTTGCAGCCGAGGTCGACAACACAAAGGTATGTACTAATCCCACTTGTGCACGTTTAATTCCTGGCCTTAGACAACTTTGGAAGAATAGTGAGATAGAATTATTTGATATGCAATGCTCTAGAAGTTCGTTTAAGGGAAGATGGGAAAAGAGTGAGGAGAAAGTCAAAGCACAGAAACTAGATATAGAGAAATACCAAGCCCTTGCCACTCAAAAGTCTGTCCTATATGATAATGCTAAGTTAGAAATAGCTGAGCTTAGGAAGCAGGTAGATGAACTCAAACATCAGAACAATGAGTTACAAGTGAAATTAGATGTAAATCAGATGAGAAACAAAAGAATGCTCGAAGCTGGTAAGGCTTTGTCCACCTGCCTAACTGATGTTCGATTTGGTAAGGATAGAGGAGGAATAGGAATTAGCTTTTCTGAAAAAAATAAGAATAGTGTTCCTCAACCTGTGTCTAGGGATATAATAGGTATGATCTATGAGGAGGATCAGGTAGATAGATCTAAATCAGAAATGCATGAAGCAGGACCTCCCATAGATAGTGTTCTGGTTGGTGTGAAACCCATGACTGAAGAGGAGTTAGAAAATGAGAAACATATGACCTATGGTTTGGGTAATCAGAATAAATCGGTGTCACTCACATGTGAACCGAGGTCCATCCCAGGAATCATTAAACGATAATGTTAGTCCTTCTGATGTTTTTGTTTCATGTGCAGATGAAGTAGGAATCAAAGATGTTTCTGGGAAGGATGCCGAATGCTTGAGAGTCAAGGAGTGTCATGAGTCTAGTAGTTTAATTTCTGATTTACCTAAGGACGATGTTTTGGCATCTGTGTCTGAACTTAATGCGTCCAAGTCAAAACAATTAATGTTTCCTATGTCTTCAAAACATGTTTCTAATTCTAATGAAGTAGTTAATTGTTTTAAAATTCGTGTGCCCAATACTAAAGCAGGTCGTGAGTCTAAACCCAAGGAATTTGTTCCTTATCCCCAGGTTGTGTCTACTTTCAACCGAACGAACAAGTCAAAATCAGAACAGTTTTGTTTAATCACACAACCTGAAAAGGTTACAAAACATTTCATACACAGATGGGATGATAAGCCTGAATGGAAGTCATCATACCCAAGACGTTCGTATGTTTGTAGCCATGTGAATGGGCCTAGACTTATGAACTGTTTTCAGTGTGGAAAACCAGGGCATTTTGCTGCAAATTGTTTAAATAGACCTTATCAACCATACTATCCGCAAAACCCACGGACTAGTATGTTGCAGAAAATGATGACAGGTGGAAGTAAAAATCAGAAACAACAAGTTGTGTCTCAAGGGAAGCAAAGTTCAAAACCAATGAAGACTCAACAGTCTAAGGTTTTAAACACTAAAACTCCAGTGACAAAGCTTGTTGATGAAAAATGGAATGTGGCCAAAACTCCAAAACCAACCTACACACCTAAAGGAGTTTACCAAAGAAAAGATAAGATGAAATCTGAACTTGTTGAAAAACAGGTACCTAAAACAAAAAGGTTTTCTCAACCTAAAGGTAAAACAAAGGTTAAGAAACAGGTTTCTAAATCAAAAGATGTTTCTCAAACAAAACAAGTTGTTCAAACAAAATTGAAACTTGAGTGGACACCTGTCAAGAAACATGCAGATAAAAAGGTCACATCTCCACAGAAGAAACCTGCAACTGTAAAGAATTCAACCAATGTGTCAAAACCTCAGAAACACATTTTATGGAAACCAAAAGTCAACACTCAAAGTTTGAGTGTAACTGAATCAAAAACAGGAATGTCCCTTAAACCTGGAGTCAAGAATA
>JBCNJP010014331.1:0-11088 GCA_039602395.1 Deinandra increscens subsp. villosa | reverse complement strand
AATTGGCAACTGGCAATGTTAGCTCAAAGAGTTAAAAGATTCAAAAAGAAGACAGGTTTTCAAAGTTTAAATCAGGATGGCAATGTTAGAATAGATAAATCAAAGGCAAAATGTTTCAAATGTTCTAATTTTGGTCATTTTGCTCGTGAATGTTCAAAATCAAATGCTTCTTCATCAAAGCCCCCAACAGCTTTGGTATCTCAAGTCGATAAGCAATATGATTGGGGACGAACTTCTAATGGTCCAATTGCTTTAACAGCTATTACTTCGAAAGATAGTTATGATTGGGCTACTGATGAATTTGATGATGAGTCTGCATTTCGTGCTTTGATTGCTCAAGTTGTTCATAGCGATGATGAAGAAGAAGTAACTGATTCTGAATCTGAAACAAGTGGTTCTGGAAACAGTGGCTATGAATCAGTTTGTGAGTTTTGTTCTCAGAAAGACAAAAAGATTCAAGATTTGATAAAAGAAAATGGGTTGTTGGTTGATGAAAATAAAAGAAAGATAGAAGAACTGGCAAATGAACAGCAAAAGTTAGAAGATCTAATTCAAGAATTGTCTTCTCAGAAAAAACAGTTCTCAGATATTCAAGCAGAAATTGTAGAAAAAGAATCAAAATTTCAAAGTGTTGAACATGAGTTTGAACAGAAAATTACAAAATTATCTGAAGAAAATGCTGCATTAAGTCAAGAAGTGAAGAAATGGAAGGATGATGCTACAGATATAGCAAATGATTTTCAAAATCTTTTCGACAAATCCAAGTCCAGACTTGATACTCTTACTAAACTTTCTGATGACCAAGCTACTAAGATTCAATCCTATCAGCTTGATATGGAAAAATTACTTGATGAGAAGAGGGAGTTGGTTAGAGTGAACAAGTTGCAAAATGCAAATTTAGAAATTCAGAAAAGAAATGAACATAAGCTGCAGAAGGAGTTGATGGATGGACTACATGAGTTGAGATTGCAAAAGTATGAAACTCATAAAGTGGCCAAAGAAGTTAATTGCAACTAGAAAAAAAGAGTTGGCTGAAGCTCATCAAAGAATTTCTGACTTAAAGATTGAAGTCATTGATTCAAAACGTCTTTTGAACAATGTTACTAATTCACAATCTTTTACAAGTTTCTTGGAAAAGGATGAGAATTTTGAGAAGATGTTCAACAAAACCGTATCACCACCAGGAAGACTAAAAGAAGGAGTTCATGATTTGAAAGACAAGGTTGAAACTGGTGATTATTCTGAATTTGTTGGTTCTAAATCTATTAAAGAAATGAAAGAGAACAAAGGCAAGAGTGCTGAAAATTCTGAAGTGCCAAAGGTTATGTCTGGTTCTTCATCTGATGACAAAGAGAAATCTGCACGTTCAACTGACATTGTTGAAACTATTGTTGATGCTCCAAATAATATTACTAAGATCAAAGCAGAGTTCTCTCGTCTTGCAAAGAATGGGCATAAACCATCTGGTTCAGACAAGAAGGTTTCTGGAAAACAGAAAGGTTTGGGGTTCCAACAGCAACAGGTTAAAGTGAATGCTTTAAGGTTCAACAACAACAAACCTTGAAGAAAGTTAATTTGAAGCACGTTCGAAAAGATGTTTTCAAGGCTGACAAAGTTCAACCGGAGAGGTTTTATAAACTCAAAGGTTCGAAACAAATATTTTCTGACAAAGAATTCCCGGTACATTGCATGGATGCTCAGAAGATATCTGAAGGTTTTGTGAAGAATGTTGATTCAAAACCAAGAAGAATCAAGGTGCTAAATATTCTTCTAGAGGTTCAAATTCTACTCCAAAGAGCCCGACATCTAAATGGGTTCATGATCATTACTATCAGGTATTCGATTCTTTTTATGATCATTTTGGAGATGTTGATGTTTGTGAAGCTTTGCAGATTCCCAAAAGGCGAAATGTAAACAATCGCTTGTGTTATAATTGCCGACAAAAAGGGCATATGGCACAAGATTGTTCGGTTTCTACTGCTTCTAGTTCAAGAAAAGGAAAGGTTCCACATGTTGGTAAATCTACCAAACAACGATTCATTGATGAATATGGCAGAGTATTTGATGAATATTCACAACCTACGTTTTTCAAAACTCAAGGAAGATTTATTCCTCATTTTCAAAATGTTCCATATGTAGGTTGTTCGTCACAATCAATTGTGACTGGTTCATCAAATACTGATTTACCAAAACAAAAAAACTGGAAACCTAAGGTGGTATCGAAGGGAAACCAAGATACTGGTCGACCAGAAGCGATTCGCTTCGGGTCATTTATAAACTGACGTGTTTGACCAGTGTGCAGGTACTTTTAGAAGATCTATCGGTGATTGAAAAGTTGCTGATGGAGTAGTATTCTGCTGATTTAAGTTAAATTACCTGTGATATCAATTTCAAAATTGAAATTTTTCTAAAAGCTAAAACTGCAAGGTATCCATGTCGAAAGGTCAATTTTCTTTCTTTTACATTTCGTATGTAGTTTAGGGGGAGAAAATTGAAATTACCAAAAAAATAAAATAAAATAAAAAAATAGTGTCTTTTTGTTTTTTGTTAAAATGAAAATCCAAAAATAGAGTTTTCATTTTAAGGGGGAGAAAAAATGGAAAAATACAAAAACATTGAAAAACATAAAAACACAAAAACATTGAAAAATGAGAAATTGTATCCGACATGAATGGGAAATGATGGTACATTGGCTTACATGTCTGAGTCGTGGATAAATTAGTTGAAAAAGCCATAAGATCATTGTTCGATGTGCTTGGTAGGCTCGGCAATAAATCAGAAAAGTATTCAAATATGATATACATTAAATACTAATGCTTGACCAGTGGACAACATCTTGATGCATATATCATGATATATCAAGAAAAGATATGTGAAAAAGAAAATGAGAAGTCACTGTGTAAACATGTGTTCATTTTACAAAGATTTAAACTTGTTTGATTTTCTTTATTTTGTCAAACGATCGGACTTTCTCTGCGTATCGAAAGATCGACCTGATTGTTGTTCGTTTGACGTTCTGCTTTATTTTCTCTGGTGTTTCGTATAACTCATCGGACTTTCTCTACGTGTACGGGAGTACCGACCTGATTGTTGTTGGGTTATACAATTTCAACTTGTCTTATTTTCTTATTTTGTTAAATCTGAGGCCTTATCTGCGTATCGAAAGATCGACCTTAAGGTAGATGATTAAACGTTCTTATTTCTTTTTGCATGGAACACAGTTGACTAAATCATGAGTACAATCGTTATGTGATTAAATCACAAATAACTTTAAAGTGTGATATAAAATAAATACATATCTGAGTATGTCTGATAGTGTGGGGTACATTGGTCAAAGCAAACCTAATCAATACATTAACATATCCAGATGTTATAAGTATGAGTGCGCCTGAGTTTTTGATGGACAATTTATACCAGTAATCGACATGACTTGTGTGCTGAAGTAATTGAAATTGAAGTGTAGTTCAGCATGTGATGTTCAATATGATCCCAAGTTGTGATCTTTCTCGCAAAAGACAAAAATAGTGTTTGATTCTGTAGTGCTTTTATGGTTCATATCTGAAAAATCCAAAAAGATTTTCGGTGTGTTTTGATATAAAGTTTCAAAAAGCCAAAAAGATTTTATTTCTTATTTGTTTTCGACTGATTAACATGTGATACGAAATCAAATTTCAAATCTATATCTTGGATTCTCGAAGAGAAGTTTTGCGCCAAGATTAAATTAATTTTCAAAAGAAAAGGAAACCGCGTTTTTGTCTTCTGAAATTGCAGGTTATATGTGTCAAGACTCAAGCATGGTGAAAGGGGGAGTTTGTTATATCTTTCACAAGTGGATCTTGAAGATCAAAGATGATTCAAGAGTGATCCAGCCATGCAAGCTCTATTTTTGACAAGATATCAAGTCAAAGATCAGATGCAGCAATGTTGAAGATCGAAGACTGGAGTTTAGTTAGAAAATAGATACACTACACGTTAAGGGGGAGTTTGTTAGAGCATATACCTATGCTATGATGTGTCTCGTGTATTGTATCTATGTGAGCGTGTCTTAGTATGAGTTTTAGTGACAATATCATTGGCGCCGGACCAAATGGTCCGCCGGACCAAATGGTACGCCCGTACCATTTGGTACGCAGCCTGTTTAGTCACTAAGTATAAATAGGTTGTGTTAGAATGATAGCTTAACACTTCTGTCATTCTACACCTGTCTGTGTGTGTTTCTAGAGAGAGAAACTAGAGAGTCTTCTTTGTATCTTCAAGTGATCAATAAGAATTCTCTTATTTACATCCGTGTTTACAATGATTGATTGATACACGCAGTAGTAAGATCGAATCTCGGTTTTACACTTCTCGGTTGCTTCCAAAGCTATCAAAGCCGCTCTCCTAAATTAGTATGTTGATGATCACACGCAAGATATTCCATATTTCTAAGTTTATTCTTTTGGTAGTTTGTATTTGACTTTTGTTTAACGGTTTAGATTAAATTGTTTGAGATCAATGGTTGTCATTGATCTCATCAGCACTATATATACCTTAGTTAGCTTTCAGATTTACACACAGTTCTCGATCAACTTATAATAGTGTAAACTTGAGTTAATGCAAATAGTGCCGAGTATTTCTTACTTCGTTGTTACTATCCTTATGCAATCAAACACTTACATTACACAAGAGAACTAAAACTTGCTTAAGTAAAGTGGAATATAACTTTAATTCCGCAGGGTTATATTTACAAGTAGAGGGTTTCTTGTTAAGTTAAACACTAATTAACACCGATCCTACAAATACCCAAGTATATCTTGAAAATCATCAGCTATTACAAAATAATAAGAATTTTTCCCTAAGCTCTTTACTCTTGTAGGACCAAATAAATCCATATGCATCAATTCTAAAAGACTTGAGATAGAGCTTTCTAATTTGGGCTTATGAGAATATTTTTGTTGCTTACCTTTTAGACAAGCAATACAGTGTTCAGTGCATGTGAATGTTTTATTTGGTAAACCTTTGACCAAACCAAGTTTTACAAGTTTGTTCTTAGTTTTAATGTTCACATTACATAATCTTTTAAGCCATAAGTTCGATTCATCTATAGAAGCCTTGGATATAAGGCAGGTGATACCATCCTTAGATGTTGTATGTGCCATATCCAGAGTGTATAGACCATCCTTTCTAGGTACTTTAATTGTAGATACGAGATTTGTGCGTCGTGTGAAGTATCGAGTTATGAAAAAGACCAAGATCAAGGCAAAGTTAGCTGCCAGCCGAACCTGGTCAGAACCTGAGGTTCGGATCAGACGAACTTCAGCTTCGCCTGAATTTCGGCCAGTCGCTATAAACAGTCATGTCGAGTCTTTGTAATTGAATAACTGAGCGTGTGAGAACTAGTGTTAAGTGTGTGTTTGTCAAGGTGTTTCATGTGTCTCAGTTCTGAGTGTTTACTGGTTGTAATTGATCACTTTGATTAATAAAACAATCGGTTAATTACTTTGTTTCGTATCCGAATTAGCTGGATTGAGTAGACGATCTGATGCTCACGCAATTTCAAGTGGTATCAGAGCTATCTGGTTCATTCTACTGGTCTGTGGTTCCTTTTACGGAGTTTTTGAAACAAAATGTGTGTTTTTTAGTGTTTTTATGAGTTTTTGATCATTTCGATCGAGTAGTTTGTGAAAATTGTGCTTCTAAATCATTTCTCGTCACTGTTTTTATCAACAGTTGCAAATCTCGTCAAATTCTGTCCAAATTCGAAATTTTTGAGTCAAGTATGTTTCTGTTCGGATCTATAGTTGTCTGAACCTAAGGTTCGTCAGAGTAACCACTCCGAACTTAGAGTTCGTTTAATGTTCGGATTCAGTTTTTTGTTCGGTTGTCATTCGGAAGACGTTCGGAAAGGGTTTGTCCAAGGTTCGGTCAAGGTTCAGATATCTTCTGTTTCGGTTGGAATTCGTTCAAGGTTCGGAAAGTTTCAATTTCGGTAAGGGTTCGAAGAAGGTTCGGTAGAGGTTTGGTTAAGGTTCAGATCATATAGTGAGTTTCGGATAGAGTTCGGACATTCAGAATTCAATTTTTTCAAGATGTCAGAATTTCAAGCTTTTGCCGCCATGCAAAACGCAATGCAAACAATGTTGAACTTTGACAACGAAATTGGAACAAGCCAGAAAGTTCCCAAGTTTTTGAAATTGGAAGATTATCAAAATTGGAAGCAACGATTTTCTGCTTACATAAGCATCAATGATATCGATTTGTGGATTCCGATTAAGAAGCTTTACCAACACCCAACTGATAAAGGAGATTTTAAAGAAGTTCATACCTTCGACATTGCTGAAAGAAAATCATATGAGCTTGAACAAAAAGCATTTGGTTATCTTACGATGGCATTGCCCACTGAGTTGTTACATTGTGACATCCGAGAATTTCAAGGTTTACTTCCGTTAGACAATTCCGTTAGTTACGTTATAAGTGTTAACTTAGTAACTAATGCTTAACTAGGCCGAATACGTCCACGTCCTTTGGTTGATCACCGAACCTGTCCATATGTGTTATATGATTATTTATGTATTGTCATTATGTGCAACGTGATGAAAACGCATGATTTAGTATTAGGAATAAAATGAAAATTTGCCTTTCTTGGTTGCCAGCGAAACTAACGGGCGAAACTATAGTGTCGCCCGGTAGACGGTTAAAATGAAATCAGAGACAGTTTCGCCTGGCCAGCGAAACTAGCCAGCGAAACTAGCCTCTGATATATAATGGCATAAAACCCTAGTTGTCTCATTTTGTTGCACCATTTCTCTCAAACACACACACTCACTCTCCTGGAATCTGGTCAGCCGAGAAAACCACCAAAGAAACACCATCTCAGCCTCGAGACAACATCTATTTGGATCCTAGATCGAATCGTGAGTCTCAAAAACCTTTATTTATGCTTTTCTATGTGTTTCTCTTAAAAAGCATGCTTGAATCTTCATGTAATCACTTGATCTTCTGATATGTTGCTTAGGAATGCTAGATCTATCATAAAGTCAGTAACTTTACGTTTGAAATCCAACCATAATGAAGATTTATGCCATTTTAGTCATTTTAGGTTTAAAATGTGCTTTTGGTGATTTGATGATGAAACCCCATGTTTAAGGTGTTAAAGCTTACTGATTTGTGTTGGTAAATGATCATACATGCTAAATATTGAATCACATGAAATATGGAAGCAGTTAGATTGATTTTTAGGCTGATTTATGTGTTTTTCGCGACCAGCGAAACTAGCCTGTTCTCTGGGCGAAACTATGTAGCGAAATTATGTATATCTTCATCCAGCGACACTATGTAGCGAAACTGTAGTGTCGCCGGGTAAACCAACCAGACCTGTCCGAACGAAACTACCGAGCGAAATTTCCTGAACGAAAGTTCAAACCAGTTTCGGGCGAAACTAGGCTAGCGAAACTGTGCCAACAGTTTCGAGCGAAACTAGCCTAGCGAAACTGTGTCATCGGGTATTGCCTAGCGAAAGTGCTGCCCGTGCACACAGCGAAACTGCCTAGCGAGACTGCTAGCGAAATTGTGACCAGAATCCAAACTTGTGCAATTTATTTGAATGTTATGCCATGACTCATATGATTATGCCATGATGATACGTGCTTTGATTTCTGATGTATATGAACCCTTGTTTGTGATCAACCATCGGTGTCGTGTGTCGGTATGTCGAGTCATAGTCCCAACGTGCTATGTTATGGGCCATAGTGACGTTAAGTAAAGATTAGACACAAAACTAATACTTAAGACCTAAACGTGTTCATAGGTCTTCGTTAAGCAAACTTGGATTATATAGCAAGTGTAGCAGTGCAACCCAAGGTGAGTGTCACTGACCCGATTACCGTGAACCCGTTTGGGTCACACCGAATAACTAAATGAAAAAAAAAACAACAATGCTGACAACCTCGAGAGTGCTATGCACCTCCCTGATGAACTTGAAAACTTGGAGTGCTCGGCACCCACTTGATGAACTTGAAGTGCTTTATGGGAAGCACTTGCGAATTACTTAAATAACTACTTCTGAAACAAAACTGAAAACACTTTTGAGATTCATGAGAATACGGAAAACCGTTTTAATATGGCTAGCGTAGGTTAAAGTCTAAACCACATGATATCACATGATTTCTAAGGATGCCTTGAAACTTAAAAGTCCTCAACTAAATTGTACCATTAATTGTAAAGCGAGGGGATGTTGGGTAGATCTACTGGTAAAATTATGTGTTGTCGCTTACACATGATAAAGAATTTTCCACATTGACATTTCATGATCTAACTGGTAAACTTCATGCTCGTGAGATGCAAATGATGAATTCCAACAAGTCTAAAGTAAAACTGCAAAATCCAGAATTGTATAATGGTGAGAATGCTGCTAGTATGACGGCTAAGACTAAACCAAGTCTGAGTTCTGCACCGCCTATTGCTCTTATTGGAAATATTTCTGGAAATTCTGAAAGTAATTCATCACGGGGTTGTAGCTTTACAATTCCAGAATCATCAAGTCAGAATGCTTTTTCTATTGATACAACAGATGATTGTGCTAAAATGATAGCTGCCTTGATCTCATCTTCTTTTGGATTAGTTATCAAGAATGTTGCTGATGCAAAAATCACAAGAGATGATCAATTAAATGAATTGGATTTATCTTGGCAGTATGCTATGTTGGGTCAAAGATCAAAGAGATCTTTCAAAAGAAATGGAAGAACTACCTCTGATTTTAATGGAAGATTGGGTTTTGACAATCTAAGGTGAAATGTTACAAGTGTTCCAAACTTGGACATTTTGCTAAAGAATGTCAATAGGTTCATGTTAACAAACCTGTTTTTACATCTAATACAGGTTCTCAACCATCTTCAAGCAATTCAACCAAGACAGCTTTAACGGTTCAAAATGATGGTGTGTATGACTGGGGCAAACAGTTTGATACATCTGCTTTAATTGTCACACATGAGCAAGATGACTATTATTCTGATTTTAGTTCTTATGAAGCTGCTGAAAATGAAAATTTTGAATCAAATATTGAAACTTTGATGAAAGAAAATGAATCTTTGATGGATGAAGTCAAAAATCTTACTGATGAATTCAAATTGGATAAAGCAGATTTGGAGGTTTCTAAGAAGAATGAGAGAGAATTAGCTGTGAAAAATGATATGTTGGAAAAGGAGATCACCTTAAATAGCAAAGTTCTTCAATATGTTAAGAATGATTTGGAAATGTTTCAAAAGAATGAAAGGGATTGTGAAGAACGAAATGCTAAGTTGATAGAGGAAAAGGAGGAATTGGTTAAAGAAGTCCAGAAGTGGAAGGATGAAGCCGAAGATGCTGCTAATGATTTTCAAAACTTGTTTGATAAATCAAAAATCAAGCTTGATTTGCTTACAAAGAATACTGAAGAGTATGTTGCTAAGATTGAGGCTTATCAAGTTCATATGGAGAAGTTGTTAGATGAGAAAAGAGAGTTGGTAAGTGTTAACAAAGTGCAAACTGCAAATTTGGAAATCCAAAAGCGTAATGAGGTTAAGTTGAAGAAATAATTATTTGAAGGGATGGAGAATCTTCATTTGCAAAAATTTGAAACTCATAAGGTTGCAAAAAGATTGATCAATACTGAAAAGGAGTTAGTTGAAGCTCAACAGCAAGTTTCTAATTTAAAGATTCAAGTTATTGATGCTAATAGGTTGCTGAATAATGTTTCAAATTCACAATTGTTCACTAGCTTCTTAGCAAAGGATGTGAATTTTAAAAAGATGTTTGATAAAACTGCATCACCCCCTGCTAAAATCAAAGAAGCATTCAAAGAAGTTAACGAGAAGGTTGAAGATTTTGATTATTCCAAGTCTTCATCATCAACTTCAGAATAAGAGAAGATAGTGAAGAAGAAGAGAAATAAGAAAGCTAAAAAGAAGAAGGGAAAGAAATCTGAAGTTCCTCCAGCTCCATAATTTATTCATGGTTCATCTTCAACAGAGAATGAAAAATTAGTTACATCAAGTGAGAAAATTCGTTCTCAACATGACTTTGATGAGAAGATTTTCTATGCACATAAAAAGATTAGTGATGTCAAAGCTGAGTTTTCAAGGTTGGCGAAAAATGGTCATCAGGCATCTAGTTCTGAGGAAAAGATTTCTGGAAAGAATATTGGTTTGGGATTTAAGTCACAGAATGTTAAAGCTGAGGAGGAGGTTCCAGCTTCCAAGCCACAAAATCTGAAGAAAGTCAAGTTGAAACAAGTAAAGAAGGAGGTCTTCAAACTGAAAAGATTTAACCCGAATGGTTTTATAAACTCAAGGGTTCGGAACAAAGTTTTTCCGACAAAGAGTTTTCACTTCACTACATGGATGCTCAAATGATTTCAGAGGTTTTTGTGAAGGCTGATGTTTCACCAAACATGAAGATTCAGAATGTAAAATTTTCTTCTGATAGTTCTTATTCTCAAAGCCCAACATCAAAATAGGTTCATGATCATCGACATCAGGTATATAATACTTCTTTTGATCATGTTCGAGATATTCATGTTTGTGAATCCATGCAGGCACCGTGTTGGTCCGAGATCAAACCGTCAACACGATATCTAATCACAAATGAGTGCGGAATCCTCAAATGTGATTGATTCAAGAAACAAGTAGAAGAAATAGACACAATCTAAGAGAAAGATTGAATCTTGAATGAGAATCTCTAACTTGTGAAGCTGATCGTAAATAGGAAATGCACTCAAGAAATCGTAAACTTGAAATGTATTTGAAAAGCTTAACCAAAATCATAAACAAGTGAGGTTTATATAGTACCTCATACAAGCCCTAACAAAAATCGTAAACTAGTAAGAAGCCCACATGGCCCAATAGTAAACAATAATAAGCCCAATAACTAATAAGCCCAAAACAATAAACTAGCCCACTAACTAATGTTCATGCCTTAATTAAATATAGCCCAACAATCTTCCCCTAGGCATGAACCATTAGATCTTTTACGGCAGCAGCAGATCGAATCTGAATGTATTCTGAGCGTTGTTCGACCACCATCTGTTCGCCACAATCCGGTTTGCCGTCCCATGGAAGATCCCCCACTGTGACA